>BSBK01002743.1:0-222500 GCA_027943335.1 Chamaecyparis obtusa | reverse complement strand
AGTAGGCAATTCTACCTCATATGCATTTCCCGAATCATGCTTCTTCAGTATCTTACATGGCCCAAACTTCTTCATTTTCAACTTGTTATATGTACCAACCAGAAATTGCTCCTTCCACAAATGAACCATGACTTCATCTCCAACTTGAAATTCCTTATGCCTCCTTTTCTAATCTTCCTTAGCCTTATACTGCATATTCATCTTGGTAATATGCTTCCTCACCTCCTCATTGATGTTCTTCAAGTGTTTTGCAAAATCCTCAGCTTCAGCACTACTTATTTTTCCTTTATCTATCTTTCTCAATTCAGATGCTTTTCTTGGACTACTTCCATATACAATTTGGAATGGTGATTTACCCGTGCTCCTGTTGACAGAATTATTGTATGCAAATTTTGCCTATGGTAAAATAAAATCCCATCTTGTTGGCTTATCTCCAACCAAACATCTCAGCAAATTTTTCAAACTTTTATTCACCACCTCTATCTACCCATTAGTCTATGGATGATGTGATGAACTAAAATTCAAATCTATCTTCAACTTCTTCCACAATGTATGCCAAAAATATCCAACAAACTTAGTGTCTCTATCTGAAACTATGATCTTTGGCAAACCATGTAGTCTCACCACTTCTCTGAAAAACAATTCTGCTACATGAACAACATCATTAGTCTTCTTGTAGGGAATGAAATGTGCCATCTTCAAAAATTTGTCAACTACTACAAAAATTAAATCATGTCCCCATTGTGTCCTCGGTAAACCAAGAACAAGGTCCATACTGATATCCTTCCAAAGCTTCTCTGGTACATGTAATGGCTGATAGAACCCTATATTCTACTTCACTCCTTTCACCATCTGACATACTCTGCAACTATTTACAAAATTCTTCACATCTTGCTGCAATTGTGGCCAATAATAATTCTCACCAACCAAAGCAAGGGTTTTATCATGACCAAAATATCCAGCCAATCCTCCACTATTCTTCTCTTTGATGAGATTCTCCCTCATAGAACTCCTTGGAATGCACAACTGACTCCCTCTGAATAGCATATCATCTTGGATGATAAAATCCAGCCATTTCATTCTGTCTAGAGTAACAAGTTCTGTACAAGCTTTCCAAGCTCCACCAAAATCAAGATCATCTGGATACAAATTCTTGAGTTCCTTGAACCCAACCACCTCAATCTACATCTCCGTCAGCAATAGTTTCCTTTTGCTAAGATCATCTACAACCCTATTAGACTTTCCACTGCTGTGTTTCAAAACAAATGTATAACTCTGTAAAAACTCAACCCATTTCAAATGCCTTTGATTCAACTTTCCTTGACTATTCAAATATTGCAAAGCTTGATGATCAGTATACAAGACAAACTCTTTAGGAAGTAGATAATGTCTCCACTTCTTTAATGCCTGAACTATAGCATAAAATTCATGATCATAAATAGAATACTTCCTCTTGGCATCATTTAACTTCTCACTGAAATAAGCAACAGGTTTACCTTCTTGGCTCATAACAGCTCCTATTGCAGTACCACTAGCATCACAATCTACATGAAACACCTTATTAAAATCTGGAAGTGCTAAAATAGGTTGTTCTATAACTTTTTGTTTCAAGAATTGAAAACTCTTTTCTACCCCATTAGTCCACTTAAACTCTTTTCTATCCCCTCTCATTGTTTCAGTCAAGGGTCCACAAATAATGCTAAAATTTCTAATAAACTTTCTATAAAAGCTAGCCAAACCATGAAAAGATATTACCTCAGTAGCACTCCTTGGAGTAGGCCATTCAAGGATAGCATGTACCTTCTTTGAATCCATTTTTAGACCTTCTGCTGAAACTACAAATCCCAAATACACTAACTCTTTCTTCACAAAACTGCACTTCTTCAAATTAATCAATAATTTATCATCTCTTAGCTTCTCAAACACCATATGAATATGCATCATATGTTCCTCCAATGTCTTGCTAAAGATCAAAATATCATGTAAGTAAAAAATGACAAACTTCCCAGAAATTCTTTCAGAACCTCGTTCATGAGCTGCATGAAAGTGCTCGGTGCATTGGTTAGCCCAAAAGGTATGACTAACTACTCATATAGTCCTTCCTTTGTCTTGAAGGTAGTCTTCCATTCATCTCCTTCTCTGATCTGAATCTGGTGATATCCACTCTTCAGATCTATCTTTGAGAAATACACAGCTCCACTTAAACAGTCCATAATATCATCCATTCATGGCAATGGAAATATATACTTGATTGTAATCTTATTTATTGCTCTGGAATCTATACACATCCTCGATTCTCCATTCTTCTTTGGTTCTAATACTACTGGTACAGCACATGGACTCAGGCTCTCCTGAATCAATCCCTTCTATCACAACTCATGTACTTGTCTGTTCAACTCTTCACTTTCTGCTAGTGTCATTCTGTGTGCTACCTTATTTGGCAAACTGGCTCCTAGAATCAAATCCATCTGATGACTGATCTTCCTTATGGGTGGTAATCCATCAAGTACATTATCAGATACAATATCCTGAAACTCATGCAATAAATCTACAACCTCTATAGGTACATCCTCTACTTCCTTACTAGCTTTTGGAATTAAAGTAAAACACACATGCTCATGCCTCATACCATCTAGGAATTTTCTTCCATCAACAAAAGTTATTCTTGCATTACCACATACTTTTTCTTCGGTCTCCTTCAATGGCTTTAGCTTATGTCGAACTCCATCCTTTGTTAGGGAATAGGTATTCGCATGACCATCATGTATAGCACATCTGTCAAACTACCACGGTCTACCCAACAACATATGACATGCATCCATAGAGATGATATCACATAGTACCTCATCTTGGTACCTGTCGATCTTGAACTTTACCAGGCACTATTCACTGACCATGACCTTGTGGTCATCCTGCACCCAGGTAATTCGATATGGATGTGGGTGTTTTTGTCTCTTGAGCTTCAACTTTGTCACCATCTCTTCTGACACCAAATTGTCAGTGCTTCCACTATAAATAATCACATCACAACATTTACCGTCACACTTGCATCTAGTGTGAAACAGGCTCCTCCTTTGTTCAGGTTCATTCTCACCATTCAGCAGGACTCTTCTGTTAATTAGCATTTCTCCTCTTTCAGCATCTTAAAAATTTGATGATCTGGCATCTTCATCTACATGTGCAACTTTAGCCTAGCCTTCATTCCTCCTATCTATCCTTCCTTGGCATTGAGGACATTCAAATGCCTTATGACCTTCTTCTCCATAGTGAAAATATGTTCCACGGAAGCCTCCTCTTCCTGAACCTTGTCCTCTTCCTCTTCCTCTCTGATCTCTATTATTCTAATCTTGGAAATGATTGGAAGTATTTCCTTTCTGATTATGGCTACTACTAGCCTCATCCTTCTTTTTCGGATCTTCATTTCGGCCACCATAGGACCATCCACCAGATCTTCCACCATTAGCTCTTCCATTTTGTTTTCTCTCAAACTTCTTGTTCAAATTTTCCTCTACTTTTAGGGAAAAATGGTATGCCTCAATACTGTTCATTTGAACCAAAATCAACTCCTCCTAAATGCTTGGCCTTAACCCATTAAGGTATCAGGCAACTTTCTCCTTATCAGCTTCTGCATGGCCTATTCTGATGAGGAGTCAATAGAACTCCTCTATATACTCCTGAACAAATCTTCCTGCTTGCTTCAAACTTTGCATTTTCTTTAGTAGGTCAAGCTCATAATCAACAAGAATGAACTATCACTTCAATTTATCCATCATTCGATCCCATCTTGTGATTTTATCTTTCCCTCTTCTATTTTTCTCTAATTGAATTTCTTGCCACCAGATCTTCGCATGACCTTTCAGTCTGGCCTTCACAAATTTGACCCTATCAGGATCCTCAACATCTTCATACTCAAAATATTCCTCACATTCATTGATCCAGTCGATCAATTCCTCTATGTTAATATTTCCAGAAAATGTAAGAACCTCAATCTTAGGTCTTTTCCCAATCTTGGAAATCACCCGGAAAAGTCTTTCTTCCTCCTGGTTCACAATTTCAGCTTCTCCTTCTTGATATTCTTCTTCGGCTTCATCCTCACTTTTGTCTATGACATTAAGATTCATTCCTTTATGAATCTCTTCTTGCAATTTTCGCACTTGTCTCTGTAGCTCTCTAACCTTAGGTGTCATAGCACCAGCTCTTCTGCCACATTCTCTTTGTGGAGGTATTTTCGTGATGCACATTGAAACCCTAACCACGGTCCTGGTGCAAACTGCCTCATAGTCGGTGATCTTTTTACACACTCAAGAACTCCTACTCTGATACTACTTGATGAAGGATGCTCCCCTTAATACCACAAACACATAATAGAAATAGAGAAACAACAACAATAATATGCAAGAACAAAAAATTAGCTTCTTTTTATCTCCACAAATTTGGAATTACAAACTTTTAGAATTACATTATGCAAAGCCACATGGACATTCCCTTAAAATATTTTGTAGGACAAAGCCTCGAATCAATACCCAGATCTACTACCTAGAACTACCCTAGACAACACTACGGGCCTTCTTTATATAGGCAATTTCCACCGCTTGAGAAGGTTCCAGAAATTTAGCCCTAAGGGACGACCAAACTTAGAATTATTTTATTTTTTAATTTATTACATCAAAGTTGGCTCAAAATAACTTTTTAAACCTGAACAAAAATTTTGAAGGAAAATTATTTTTTGCCATTTCAGGTGGCCCGACTTTCGGAGACCATAAGTCATCACCAGTTGACCCGATTGACTCTTATAACCCCATTTTAGAAATGCCACAAAGTGCTCTACAAGCTTGACCAGTGCAAAGCGCCTGTCACGTAGTTTTTTTACCTCATCTGGGGCCTCTAAATCCTTCAAAACTAAGTTCAAAGTTTCTGTACCCAGCTGCCAATACCGAAAATCTTTAATATCTTCAAAACTAGACTTGATCTAGCCATGAAACTTTGCTGGCAAGCTGATATGACTGAGATGAACCTCCACATGTAAAATTAGAATATTTCAAGATCATAAGACCAACTTACTAAAAATAGAAAGTTTCCATAAATAGCGGCTCTGCATAAGATAGCCCTTATTGAATACAAAAATAGAAATATTTTTGGGTGATGCAAGATTGCTCTTACACCCAGGATGCTCCTGCATCACATGATCAAGTCTACCTACTGCTCCATCTCTTTGACCAAGTGAGGTCCCACAACTACTCTATCCTCAATCCTATCTCAATTCAAAGGTCTCCTAAAACATCTTCCATACAAGGCCTAATAAGGTGGCATACCCAAAGATGAATGATGCCCATTATTATAGGCAAACTCCACCAAGTGTAAGTACTCCTCCCATATAGTTATGAGATCCATCACATATATGCAAAGCATATCCTCTAAAACATGATTGACCCTCTCAATCTGACCATCTATCTCAGGGTGATAAGCTATGCTAAAATTGATCCTGGTGCCCAATACTGATTGTAACTCTCTCCAAAAGGATGATGTGAAAAGTTAATCTCTATCAGATATAATCTTACAAAGAACACCATGGAGTTTGATGATATCTCACAAGAATACCTATGCCACTCCAAGTGCTATGAAGATAGTTCGAACGATTGAGAAGTGGGCTACCTTAGTGAATCTATTAAATGTCACAATAATAGAACTGTGGTGATGAGAAGACATAGGAAAACCAGCAACAAAGTCCATGGATATAATATCCCACTTCCACTCGAGTACCTCATGTGGCTAAAGAATCCCACTCTATGACATTCTAGGTATCTAGCCATAATCTAAGTAATGCATAATCTCATAATCGGCTAATGGAAGAGCTGCTTCAAATATGCATGTAACTTCTTGACTCCAGGGTGCATTGCATAAGGAGCTCTATGAGCCTCAAGGAAAAAGAAGTCACACAACCCACTAGAAGAAGGTCCATAAATATGTACTCTATGACAAAGAAGACCATTAGACCCTAGGGTATAATCCAAGAACTTCCCCTCAAGGGGTCTCTATGACTGAACCATCTGGAAAACTTTAGGGTAGAATCCATCCTTTGGCAAGTGCTACAAAATACATCCTCTCAAATCTATGCTAGAAGACATAGATGAAAGTTCATGACATCTCCTACTCAAGGCATCTGTAACCACATTCTCCTTACCCTTGATGAAATGGACATCAAAGTCATACTGAAAAAGTAAATCCATCTAGCTCCTCTTCCTAGCATGAAGATTCAACTGAGCAAATATGTACTGCAAACTCTAATGATATGAGTGAAGCTTGAATCTATGACCCAAAAGAAAATGTCACCATATCACCAAAGCATGTACCACTACTATAAGCTCAAGGTCATGGGTAGGGTAGTTAAGCTCGCGAGTCTTGCATTTCCTAGGCTCATAAGCAATAGCTCAACCACCCTACATAAGGACTACTCCAATACCATCCAAAGGTGCATCTCTACAAACCACAAACTCTATTGAAGGATTTGACACTGCAAGGATAGGTGTGGTAGTGAGTTCTCTCTTGAGCTCTTAAAAATTTCTCTCATGCTTCTTTGTCCACTAAAATTTTTTCCCGTTTCTCTAAAGGGAAGTGATAGGATGAGCCACTCTAGAGAAGCCCTCAACAAAACATCTATAATATCCCTCAAGACACATGAAACTCCTAACCTCGGTCATACTGGTAGGTTGTCATCAATCCATAATCTCTCTAATCTTATATGTATCAACATCAATCCCATCTCTTTATATCACATGACCATGATAATAAACCTACGATCTAAAGAAGAAACACTTAAAAAATCTTTTGAACAACTGATTATCCCTCAAGCACTACAAAACCTATCTCAAAATGTCCTCATGCTCATGCTCATCTTGAGAGTAGATCAAAATATCATGCAACAATACTACCACATATTTATCTAAGAAAGAGAATAATACTGCATTCATGAGACTCATGAACACAACTAGAGCATTGGCATGTCCAGAAATAACCACAGTGAACTCATAATGGCCATAGAATATATAGAATGCAGTCTTGTGGATGTCACTCCCAACAATCCACAACTAATGGTACCCTGACTTCAAATTAATCTTAGAGAATACACAGGCACCTTGAAGCTAATTGAACAAGTCATCTATCCTAGGAAGTGGATACCGATTCTTAATGGTGACCTTATTCAATTGTCAATAATCCATGCACAACCTAAGAGATCCATTCTTCTTCCTAATAAAGATGAAAGGTTCACCCCATGGTGATACACAAGGATGAATATGCCCTTTCTCCAAGAGCTCCTCCAAGTGAATCTTGACCTCATTAAGCTCATGGGTAGTCATCATGTATGGTGCTCGAGATACAAGATCTACTCTTGGCACAAGGTCAATATGGAAATCCACTTCTCTAGGTGGTGGCACACTAGGTATCTCTAAAGTAAAAAAATCTACACACTCCTGCAATATAGGATGGTCATCAAGGGAAGCCTCCTTCGCAACCTACTCCTCTTAATTACTAATGGTGATGGGAAACAATTAACAACCCTTTTACATGCATCACTTTATTTGCATAGGGGAAATCACATGAAGAGATATAGTTGTCTGAACTCCTGAGATTACTGAAGACATGCTAAAATTTTCCACACACTTAACCCTTTTCTATCTACAATACATCTCGGCACTATCAGCATAAAGTCAATCCATGCCCAGAAAGACATCATAGGATAGAAGTGGTGTGATATGTAGGGTAGTTGTGGTGGTCATGTCCCCAATCTACATCTCACATTCTCTCACCAAGGAACTGACTAACACCCTAGCACCTAAGGCTAACTCAACCTCCCAACTCACATCATGTTGGAAATATTCAAGACAAGCCAAGTTACTAAGAAGGGAGGGGTGAATCAGTAACTTCAAAAATTTTTATATCAATTTTAGATCTTAACCATATTCTAAATAACATTTAACTCATTGATCTAATTGCATGCATGAGAAAATAAAAACATAAAACATTCATAACACTTGAACACAATGATTTGCTGACCCAAAAACCTTCCAAATAGAAAGTAAAACTAGGGTGGGCATGATACCCACAAAACTTCAATACTACACTATAAAGTTTTCCGGTTAAGGCTTACAATGATCACTTCTGATGATCTACCCTATTAGGAGCAATAAGGATTGCTAAGTCCACCTTGTTAGTGGATTTACAAACATACAATGAAGTATGCACTCGGTTAAGAGATTTTACAAAAGACTGTTAAGTCTACCCTATTAAAGGATTTGGGGGCTGAATCACCTGTTAGGATGAAATAGTAGATCTCTTACTTGCAACTATACTTGCTGATTGAGATTCCTTGATGTACTGATCACCTTTCGTGATAGATATATCTCTGCTACTCCTTATACTATTGTAGCCCTTTGTAATTCACTTATCTCTGCCTTTCTTGCATCTTCGCATATGCACATATTCTTTCCATTACACACTTCTCGCTTTTTCACTTTCACACCTTGGATATGATACAAAAAATTATTTATATATCAATCCAAAACAATTACAAAATAATTACAAAGTTGGCTCTTAAACAAGCTAACACAAATATTACTGAGTCAGCCCAAATATAGTTACTTGGTTACTGCAAACTAACTCGGTGACTTTCTGATACTCAACATCCATTGCGTTACTTGGCATTATCATGCTCTTGGTATAAGTGGAGGCTTGGTCCATACTAACCACTCGGTTGTAGTTTTGAACTCAGTATATACTGGAGACTTGGTAGATATAGTGTCACTCGATAGAAATTGAATTCCCTTTTTACCATGTTGGCACTCAGTAAACACTACTCATCTCATTACTCGGTTAACACTGTGAAGCTCGGTCTGCTCGGTAAACACTATTCTACTAGATGAGCTTGGTAGGCACACAGAGTCTGAATGAGTGTTTTCACTAATGACAAACATAACTAATGCCAACAATCTCCCCCTTTGGCATTAGTGACAAAAACACTTATTGCCCAAAACTTATATGCACAATCATGCTGATACTGGTTTTTGATTTTTCAAAATTTATCTTTGACAATCTATAGAATATACATTTCATGACTCCCCCATACAGTATACATATATATACAAATATCTTATTTCACCTCATACTCATATTTCCTATTTCTCTCATATACTTTCTCCCCCTTTCATATCTCTCATATCTTTCCATATATCTCCCCCTATCTTATATACTTTCTCCCCCTTTTTGACAATAATGCCAAAGGTGTATATACAAATATTTTACATAGAGATACCAAAATGTGAGAGAAAATTAGAATGTACCTTACTTATTAATGCTAGAGTTCTGTCTCAATTCTCTTGCAGAATCTTGCATGTATGGAGTGCAACTTGGACTTCTGTAGAGAGTTCAATCATATGATCTACAATTGAAAACTGATTGTCATGGATCAATGTTTTTGAGTGAGCAATGTGCTTCTACATTGTATCCATGATGGGAAGGATCATATTCTGAATATCTAACAATGTTGTCCTGATCCTTGCATCCTCTTTCAGTAACTTTGACTGCTTATCAGATAGGAATCTAATTTTCATATGATGTGCCAAGCTTGAACTAGGTTCAAGTTGCAACTTTTGTGCACTGACCTTCAGATCTTCATCAATCTTATTTATTTTTTCCTTAATCTCCTTTGAGAACTCAGGAACATTACATACTTTGACAAAAAATGATGTTACCTTGGAATATGAGGACTCAATGTTTGTCAAAATTGAAGATAACCCTGCCTGATTGATAGCTATTTGCTGAGAAATACACTCAAGCACTTTATTATCAAACTTCTTCTCAGCCTTCTCAAGCAACTTGCCTGATCCAAAAGAATCCTCATTGAACTTGTTTACTACCTCTGCCAACTGCAACAAAATGTGTTGAGAGGAATCAACCTCAACACCTATTGCTTCTGTCAAAATATTCTTGGCATCCTCAATGATCTTATATTCCTTATCTCTTTCCTCTTTTAGTTTCTTCTACTTAGCTTTCTTTTGGAGGAGTTCACCAACTATTTTCATTTGGTCTGTTGAAAGATTTGCAAAATCTAATTGTGGAATCTCTATCTCCTCATCTAAATCTATAACCTCTTCTACACTCTTACTCAAGAATCTTTTACTCGATTGAGCCTTAGGTTCAACTATCATTGTACTTAATGCCTTTGTAGTAGAAATTAATGTAGACACAGTAGGATTTGTAGTGGAAAGTGATAAACTTCCAACTGATGGAATGCTAACTGGAATACTTGATAAACCCAAAACTAAAGTATTTACAATTGTAGAATTTGAAGTACTTACTAAGGTATCCAAAACTAAAGTACTTGCTGCTAAAAAAACTCAAAACTAAAGAAGGCATTGGTTGTGGATTATTCCCTTTGATCTTCAACTTGCAGATTTACACTTTGATGGATAATGTAAATCAAATCTTGACTCTATCACCACTCTAAAGTCCACAAGGAAGAGGGCCAACTGACAAGGATCAAAGGATCATTCTACTCTTTGAGCTTAAATTCTTAGGTGGGTGTACCCTTGACTCACTTCTTCAAAGGAGTCTCAAAATGATGTATACAATGCTCAACACAGATCTATAAAAGGTTTATCCAATGAATATTTATGTTTATGTGGTTGTTAACCATGACTTCAAGAGAAAGGACTAGTGCCTTATCCCAGGGCTAAGAGTCATCCAACCATATACTTCAACTAAACACCTCAAATCAAACACAATGGAAACCAGAGTAAGTGTTTTGCCTATTACCCCTTTCCCTCAAGCACATGGACATAAATTCTATACCTGGCTATAAACAAACTAAATTCACCTAAAATGATTTAATCCTAACTTTGTTAGAAACTTAGAGATGAATTCAAAATACTCTTTGTTTACCATACAGTAACACACTTTGTGATATTAACATATATGAGCTCATAGACAAGCAAGAAGACATACACAAGATACAAGATTGGGATTCCAGAATGTTTTCATTAACAAATCCAGAATTAGCATACAATTAGCATGACACAAAGCTGAGAAAAAGACACCAAATCAAACCTCTATCAGTGTATTACAATCAAAAACCAGGGACCAGAAGCAACAAGATTTTGGAACCCTTGCAAAATCCAAAATTCTACAACTTATACTACTAGCTACCTTGAAATTCTTAGAGAGAATGCAAGAAGCTACAGACAGCTAGGGATAGGGTCTCAACCACCTAACATGCCAAAATTTACATCAAAATTTATTACAAGGGTAGGAAACCAAGCAGTCCAGAGAAAAAAAATCTCAAACAGATCTGCAATCATGAAAATATGTGAGCCAGGATAGAGAACTAGGAGCTACCATGAAAATTAGTCAAATCAACCACCTGCAAACAGCTCCTTGAGCACAAAACCATGCTCCACCAAGTACAAAATCTACCTTTGCAAATGACCACAGGAGCTTTGGACCACATTGCAACAACCTATCGCTATCAAACCAGTGAGAAACCCACCAAAAAGCATTAAAACTAGGTACCTTTGGTCGCTGCAAACCCCTCTACAAATTTGAATTCAAAATCCCAATGGTCACTTTCATGGTGCTAGAAACACATCGGCGGTCCTTGTTTAAACCGAGATCAACTTTATATCCCAGTCATCCGATCAATCCCCCTTTGTGGGCTTTATGATTTAAAACCATCCAGACACCTTAACATTCATCTTCAGTGGCACAGTCACACGGTTACCAACCTCACTACCATAAGGAATTGGGCTTCATGTTATGTCTGGTCACCTGATCACAAGGCACCAAATCAACCCTTACGATCATGCAATGATAACTTCTTAACTATGCAAAGTGATCACAAACCCCATGCAAAGTCCTTGGCCACCAGATAGCACCCATCCAGAAACTAACACACTAGCACCACGGACCCACCTTTAACTCTGCAACAGTGCAACTCAATAGTTGTCACATGATCGCATAACCAGGAAATGGGTTA
Organism: Chamaecyparis obtusa; assembly: GCA_027943335.1. Taxonomy (NCBI): domain Eukaryota; kingdom Viridiplantae; phylum Streptophyta; class Pinopsida; order Cupressales; family Cupressaceae; genus Chamaecyparis; species Chamaecyparis obtusa. The sequence goes on along the minus strand of BSBK01002743.1, from coordinate 210,475 downwards.
TGTGAACACGCGACAACCCGTAGACCTTAACTTTGCTGCAACCACCACCGCTGCCAATACAAAGTGTCAGTCGCATGATCACATAGCTGAGAGAAAAGCTATGTGAACATGCGACTAACCATTGCTGACCATGGCTCGGCCCTACCAAAAGCCGCTAGGCCTTAGACCTGGGCCCACCTGCCATGTGTCACACCACCATTCGCTCGGCAACAAATCAAAACTCAGCACGTCACCATCATGGTCACCACATTACCACCTCTTACAAGGCCCCAGGGACACACATCGACCAGTCGCATGATCACATAGCGAAAAGACTAGGCTATGTGATCATGCGATAGCCAACCCTAGGCTACCACATCACCACCTCGGAGCACAAAATTGCAACACCAACTACAAAGAGTTGGGACCCACACGGATAGATGGCAAGTGGTTGCATGATCGCATGTCAGAAAAGTCTGACATGTGGCCATGCGATAGCTAATAAGAACATGCCATCTACCACCCCTCTAACACCGGGCCCACATCACGCTCACATAAGAAAATCTAACAGCCATCGCAAAAGCGCCAAGGATAAACACCATGCAACTTTACCAGGTGGACAAGCAACATCCACAGATCTTGTTCGAGCTTTAACCCAGCTGGAAGCATGAGAAGAGACAAACTGCCAAGCATTTAGTGACTACGCGACTGTGGAAAACTTAACCGCTAGCCAAGTCGCCAGATGCTAGGGACTTAACCATCAGGATTCAGTGATAAGGAGAAAACTGCAAGTCGCCAGGTCGCCAGAACAAGACTAACCGCCAGGCAGCCGAACACAATGAAGAGCTAGGACCACGCGGACAGGTGGTAAACGATCGCATGATTGCATGTCAGAAAATTCTAAAATGTGGCCATGCAACAACCAATCAGGAAGAGCTCTTGAAGGCCCAAGCCCACCTGTCATTGCACTTGCGCACTTAAGGAAAGCCGACAAACAGGGAACTAGTGCGAGGTTGAAAACATACAATGTTTTTGGTGAAAGAGAATCGAAAACACACAAAATTTCTGACACATCAACAGATAAGCACACAAAGCTAGAAGACAAAGAGTCAAAAACAACATAGGTTACCAGTCAAAGATTGAAAACATCATGAATTTTTGAAAACACTGTGGGTTTTTGACACTGAAAATTTTTAAAGATGCTTCCCGCAGACCTCAAAATTTTAACAACTTTCTGGGCCTTATGATTTAGGAGATGTAGTATAGATTGAAGCAAGGTGACAACACAAGGAACATAGGGCAAGGAACAAACCAAGAAACATTTGTAGGGAGGAAGCCACTTTCAAAGGATTCTACCATGATAGAAAAATGGCCTAACAGTGGCTCTATTTGGGGATGTATGCCTCCTATAGGCATAGCAAGGACTTAGAATCATTGGTAAAAGTAGACCATCCCATAGGAAAAAATTACAAAGAGCAAGGAGCAAGCAGGGCAAGACCAAGAAACAAGACCAAAAACTGATAGACCAGGGCAAAACAAGGCAGGGGAAAACAACTTATATATAGAGATTTATAAGATGTACAACCCTAACTACTGTTCATGGAAAACAAAGTACTTCAAACAAAGTACTACTTCAAGAATTATCCATGAACTAGCAACTCCTGAATACCACCATTAGAATCCTTGATGATGTAAGAATCTTGGCCCCATTTCTCATGAATCAGATATGGCCCTAACAAGATGGGATCAAATTTCCCCTTATCCTCCAATCTGGCATTCCAAACTAACACCAAATCACCAGGCTCAAACTTTCTATCAACAGTCTTTTTATCATATAGATTTTTAATCTATAACTACAATTTGGCATTCCTTGCAACTGATTCTCTTCTAGTTTCATCCAACCTAATGAGGTCCTCAATTCTCAACTACATCTCATCATCAATGTCATACAACTACACAAACTTGTACATCTCCAACAAATTATTCTAAGGCATCCTAGCATGAATTCCATACACTAGGTCAAATGGTGCACAACCAATTGCCCTCTTCACAGTTACCCTATCAGCCCATAGAGCTAATGGCAGCATTGAATTCGATGCCCTCTTATTCTTCTCCAGAATTCTCTTCAAGATTTTAATCAAGCCCTTATTAGTAGATTTTGCCTGACCATTTCCTTGCGGATGATAAGGTGAGGAATTAGAAATCTGAATTCCCAAACCTTTGCAAAAGCCCTTATATTCAGCAGACCTAAAGCACATAGCATTATCACTCACTATCCTCTCAGAGCACCCAAACCTTGTAATAATATTATTCATGAGGAAGTAAATTACCACCCTGCTAGTTGCATTCCTTGTAAGTATAGCTTCTACCCATTTTGTAAAGTAATCAGTGGCAACTAAGATCCATGAATGTCCTCCACTTGACCTGTTTGGTATCTCCCCTATGAAATCAATTCCCCACTGCTGGAAAGGAGCCTGAACTTCTACTGATTTTAATGGTACATTACCTAAAAATTTAAGCTTACTAGAGAACCTTTGATAAGCATCACATCTCCTTACCAATTGTTATGCATCCCTGAAGATTGTGGGCCACCAAAATCCTACTCTCAAGATCTTATGAGTAGTTCTTTTACCCATATAATGTCCACCACAAACTCTCTCATGCATCTCCTTCAATAATAGATTAGTCTGATTCTTATCTACACATTTCAACAGTATGCAATCCATATTTTTTCTATACAACTTACATTTCACAATTAGATACTTGATGGCCTGTAACTTCAATGTCCTCTTTTGATTATCATTCATACTATCTGGACACCTCATGTTTCTCAAATAGTAAATAATATCCTGATACCGAATACAATCATCCATATCACATGTATAATCAATTTCAAAATGATTTACCTAGTTTGCATCTAGATTGGATTGGGCCATCAACATTACCAATCCCTATCCTCTAACCAATTTAGTGATCTAGATCTCAACATCGAATTCCTAGATCCTATTAATCCATCTATATCTTCTTCCAGACACTTCCTACTATGAGAAAATATCCTTCACAGCTGCACTTGGCACAAAAGAAATCACAACTGCTCCCATCAAGTAACATCTAAAAGCCTTGATTGCCTTCATAAGTGCATAAGCTTGCTTCTCATTTATGTCATACTTTAATTCTGTAGCCTGCAAAGATTTACTGAAAAATGCAATAGGCTACTCAAAACCATCCTTATTCTTTTGTAACAAAACTACAACAATAGTAGGAAAAGATGCAAAAGAAAAGATATGCATTGGGACACTATAATTAGGTGCCTTTAGCACTGGTGCATCTTTGATAGCTTGCTTAATATTCTTGAAAGCCTCATCAGGCTCACCCTCCCAATTGATTACAAATCCCTTCTTCAACATCTTGGAAAGAGGTCTAGTAACCTCTGCAAAGTTTGTCACAAACCTTCTTAGAAAATTGACCTGACCAAAGAAGGACTGAATCCCTTTAACATTATTTGGCCTCTAAATTTTATCAATTGTTGCTACCCTCTCAGGGTCAATTCTCACTCCTTGCTTCCCAACTAAGTGGCCAAGCAACTTACCTTCTGTGACACCAAAAGCACATTTCCTTGGGTTTAATGAAATGTCAAATTCCAAGACCCTCATAAATATTTTCTCTAAATGAGAACAATGGTCCTCTTCCTTCTTGGCATAGGCAGTTAAATTATCCTGGTACACAATAAGAAAATCATTAATGAAATCTAAAAAGGAAACATCCATTGCCCTCTAAAAAGTAGCACCAGCATTTGTGAGACCAAAAGGCATTCTCACATAAACATATGTTCCCCAAAGTGTTGTAAATGCTATCTTGAATTGTTCTGATTCCTTAACAATGACCTGATTGTAGCTAGAGAAACCATCTATTATTGACATCAATTCTAATCCGGTTACTCTCTTCAACATAGCCTCTATATTGGGCAAACAATAGTTATCTTTTAATGAGCTAATGTTCAAATTTCTGAAGTCCACACAAAGCCTGATGTCACCATTCTTTTTTCTTACAAGAACAAGATTTGACACCCAAGAAGAATACCTTATGGGCTTGATAATGCCAATATCTCTTAGCTTCGTTAATTCTTCTTGCATCTTGGGTGCCAAAGTAGGATTAATAGGCCTTTGCTTTTGTCGGAAAGGTTTAGCATCTTCTCTTAATGAGATAACATGCTGAAATAAATCCTCTTTATAAACCTTTAGGTCATCATACGACCATGCAAAAACATGCCTGAATTTCCTCAATAATTCAACCAAAGGTCTCCTCACCTTTTGAGATATATCTCTACCAATGTATACTTTCTTAGGTGCCTCATGTGATCCAAGATTTATCTCCTCAAGATCACCATGATCTTCTCCTTTGATATTCTTTTGAACTCTATCTTGGTTGTCAAAGATAGTCTCCAAAACAACAAGCCCCTTGGGCACCTTGTTAGTTTTAAGTTGAATGACCTCATTGCCTAAGACAAACTCCCTTCTATTGACTCAACCAAGGCTAAACAATCAAGTTCCTGACCATGATACTGATCCTTGCAATCCATAAACTTCAAAATATCATTATCATCATAAAAAACTTGCCAATTCTCAATATTGTCTGGTATACTAGGCCTAGCCTGAATTTCAACTTTAGAAATACCAGAGAATGTAACATCATTAGGATTGATTGCAATAATGGCCAACAAGTCAGCCATCTTGTTGTTATTCCTATCCCTCCACTCAATATTGAAGGCATCAAAATGCTCAATCAAATCTCACACTGCATTCATATATTGTTTCAACCTTCTATTCTTGGAAGCATACACTGACCTGACTTGGGACACCACCAACTCAGAATCACCAATAACACTTATGCATTTTATACCATGCTTTTGTGCCAACCTCAGTCCTAACAACAAGGCCTCATATTCTGCTATATTATTGGTACAAAAGAAATTCAATGTGAAAGAGAACTTGTAGGTGTTTCCATCAGGATAAATAAGTAAAATACCTACTCTTGCACCATCTTTGCAATTTGCACCATCAAAGTACATGACCCACAAATCACCCTTCATAGAGTCAGCACCTACCTCAATAGAAATAGTTGACAAAACAAGCTCATTTTCAAATACAGGGATCTTTGACCTAAAAGCATTTACATCAGTATCTACAAAACATGTAGTTTCATTATCTATGTTTCTCTCAATCATGTGGCATACTCTTGGCTCTCGTTCAATCTTGACAAAATGATCATCAATCTTGAAAGTTGCATAGGACAAATCACACTATAAACTTCCACCCATGGTAGCACTCCATCTTCTTGATAGCAACATCCCATAATGAGGGGGAATATCCACCACCAAAACACTCATTGTTAGCTCTTTCTCTAGATATGCTGCCAACCTATATGGCATTGCATTGATAGTCCCAATGACTGGTACCTCCCTCTGATCCATTGCACAACACCTGCCCTACACTGTATAAACTTTAAGGCCCAACTTCTCCATGATTTTGAAAGGCATGACAGTATTAGAGGCACCACTATCAATCATACAATTTCTTAACTTCATCCCATTCACAAGAATACTTAAGAAGAATGGGTCAATATTTTCAAGGCTGGCATTGATAGAACTGTCCAAATATATTGGAGGAATTTGAGACACAATTCCCTGAGCAGCAACATCCTTCAAAGCTTCATCCTGAGATCCATTGCATGAAGTATCATTTTTGTGAGTATTACCAACCCATGCAATAGCCTTATCTTTATGTTTAGGGATCCTCAACAATTCTGACAATGGAACCTTAACTGTAATTTGTGACAATATAGACAACATGTCAACAGGGGTAGAAGCAAGAATCTCAATCTGCATTGCCTTAACATCCTTTTGCTTGTCTGACATATTAGGTGTATTGACCACCTTCATTTTTTCAACCTTAGCCATTGTGTTAATTGGCTTCTCAATCTCACTAGAGATCTTTTCAATTCCAACTCCCTTAGGCTCACAATGTTTACTTTTTACATTCTTTAATTTCACCATGTGATCAGTCTTTGATTTGTTCTCATTAGGTTCTCCAGAGTTGGTACTCTTTATAAATATTCTTGCAGCTTTCTCATTTGTATTCCTTGCCACCATGCCTCTAGTTTGCACCTCGGCAATCATTTTTATAGTAATCCTCTCCATCTCTTCTCTAGAAGGTCTTCTCAAATTTACTGGCTTGGGAGAAGAGTTCATGTTACATGTTTTCTAATCAATGCACTCACCATCAAAAAAAACCTCTTGATGAAAAAGGGCCTGATTATGTCTCTTCACATTCACATCTACCTCTTCATCAAAATTAGAATCATCTTCATATCCTAGACATGAAAAATCCATGTTGCATCCAACATCATCTTGTTCTTCTTCTTGTTCTATCTCCTCATCGTTACAATCTTGATTTGCAGCCATAGATTGTGAAACCACACAATGCTCTACAGAATGAGGGGACTGGCATGCAACACACCATGGTACATTCTCCATGACATTTATTGAAGCTTTATGTAGAGGATTAGGGACACCTCTGTCATTGTTTCATCTTGCAGCAGGGACAATAGGCTTGCCATCCTTCCATTAGATGTTATAGGGGTAATTCTACAATCTATTCTGCTTACTGAAATTATTGTTGAACTGAGGCCTCTCATTGGTAGGAGCACTAATGTTCCTACTTGTAGGTGCCTTAAAATCATTCAATGCATTAAGCACCTTATCCAACTTATCTTCTTCTTGCCTCCTAGATCCAACATTCTTATCATTTTTTTTTTTGTATTTTCTATCCCCAAACAACTTTGGGCCATCTCTCTTTCCACCCAACTTTCCTGATATTTTCATATTTTTCTCAATATTGATAGCAATCCTAAAATAATCCCTAAGAGTTCTTGGTTCTTTATCCCTCAATAAATATCCCATCTTCCCATCAAATGCATTGAATTATGTAGTCAGAAAGACATTCTCATCCAACCGCATGACTTGGAACAACTTGTGCATACCTTTCTGAAATCTCATGTTGAACTCAGCTGCAGACTCATTCTAATTTTTCCTTACGGTATTGAATTCATTCAACATGAAGCTAGCATTAGGCCTATCACCATACTTCTCCTTGAAACATTTTTCAAAAGAGTCCCAAGTATCAATAAACTTATCAGGAAGCCTCTTAAACAAATCTCTAGCATCCTCCATTAGAGATTGAACAAACAATTTCATGACAACATCCTCATGCTCTACCTTATAATCATTAAGCATATCAACAAATAACCTAAGATGCTCTTCACAACTAATAGCATTATTACCAGCAAACTTAGGTACCTTATCTTTAATATCATCCGGAAAAGCATTTGGATAGCCAGGAATTCCATCAAAACTTATTTGCCTATAGCCTTCTAATTGCATAGGTCTTCTTTGATAGCTCAAACTAGTGTTAACCCTAGGATCAACATTAGCATCTACATTTATCTGTGCATTTGACTGCTACCTAGGATCTACACCTATCCTAGCAGATGAAGAAGGAAAAGAACTAGTAGCATTACTAAGTGGAAAAGCAGTAGTCATAGATGGCATACCTAGTTCAGTAGTAGATGGGCCAAGAGCATTAGCTGAAGAAGCCCACAAAAATTGGATCTTCCTTTTCTTTTCTACAATGGCAGGGTCAACCTCATCTCTCTCTATTTCTCTTGCAAGGTCCTCATCTTCCTTTCTCCTTCTCTCAATTTCAATGTCCTTATTTGAATCAAGTGGTGGGATCCCTGGTATTGTCACTGGTTTGCTTGCTTGGTCACCCACCATCTTCTACTTTCCTTTCTCATTTATGATAATAGCAGGTCTAGTAATCCTATGCCCATCTTTATCTTTAGGCAAAGGGACATAGCTTTGCACTTGTCTAACCACAAGGCCCTCATTTTCAAATTCATGATCCTACAGTAAGCATTCTTGCTCACTCCTCAAGGCATCAAGATCACCAAACACATCATGCTGCAGCATTTTAAGGGCAGAAGCAAGCATTTTGTTTCTCTCCTTCATTTCATTTATTTTTCTCAGAAGAGACTGCCTCTCTATCAAAGCATTTACCTTTTTAACCTCTCTCTCTTCTTGTAATCTTTTATGTATGGCATCCTGCTCTGCCAACTGCAACCTCAGTGCATTAAAATCATCAAGATGTACCATAATGTCATCAGAACTAGATGACACATCCATATCAGGAAGATTTTGATATGGGAAATGGACCTGCCTATGTCTCATGGGTTCTCTTCTAAATTGATCTTCATCAAGATCCAAGTCAACCTCCAAACTCACATCTCTATTTTGTTCATTTTGACCTGTAGGAAAAGGACCTTTGTCCTAAAATGCAGCCTCAGGGGTATCATAAAATCTTTCTTCAGAGTGACAACCATCTGATCTAGAAACTCTATCTTGTGAACCATCCTCACTTGAGGATACATGTGGTCTTCTGGCTCTTGCATTTCTCTATACTCTCATGGGAGCACTAGCAGGCTCACCATTCCTTCTAATCCAGCTCTTGTTTCCCTATCTAGGTAATTGCTCTAGAGTAACTTCCGGATTCTTTCTAACATATGACCTAGTATTTCTTCTTTTTTCCATGCTTCTTCAATATGTTCCACTGGTTCAAACCTTTGAGTCACCACCCACCTAGATGGGAAATCTTCAAAACACTCAGAAAAACAAGAATAGAATATAACCTTTCTCTTTAGATTCTCCCCAGTAGAATCACTGACTCTTAAAAAATGCATATCTTTATAGTTCTCCCTAGTGGAGTCGCCATTTTGTTAGTTGTGGATTATTCCCTTTGATCTTCAACTTTTAGATTTACACTTTGATGGATAATGTAAATAAAATCCTGACTTTATCACCACTCCAAAGTCCACAAGGAAGAGGGCCAATTGACAAGGATCAAAGGATCCTTCTACTCTTTGAGCTTCAATGCTCAGGCGGGTGTACCCTTGACTCACTTCTTCAAAGGAGTCTCAAAATGATGTATACAATGCTCAACACAGATCTATAAAAGATTTATCAAATGAATGTTTATGTTTGTGTGGTTGTTAACCATGACTTCAATAGAAAGGACTAGTGCCTTATCCCAGATCTAAGAGTCACCCAACCATATACTTCAACTAAACACCTCAAATCAAACACAATGGAAACCAGAGTAAGTGCTTTGCCTATTACCGCTTTCCCTCAAGTACAAGGACATCAAATTCTATACCTGGCTATAAACTCACTGAATTCACCTAAAAGGCTTTAATCTTAACTTTGTTAGAAACTCAGAGATGAATTCAAAATACTCTTTGTTTACCATACATTAACACACTTTGTGATATTAACATATATGAGCTCAAAGACTAGCAAGAAGACATACACAAGATACAATATTGAGATTCAAGAATGTTTTCATTAAAAAATCCAGAATCAGCATACAATTAGCATGAAACAAAGCTAAGAAAAAGACACCAAATCAAACCTCTATCAGTGTATTATAGTCAAATACTAGGGACCAAAAGAAACAAGATTTTGGAACCCTTGCAAAATCCAAAATTCTACAACTTATACTACTAGCTGCCTTGGAATTCTCAGAGAGAATGCAAGAAGCTACAGACAGCTAGGGCTAGGGTCTCAACCACCCAACATGCCAAAATTTACATTAGAATTTATTACAAGGGCAGGAAACCAAGCAGTCCAAAAAAAAAATCTCAAACAGATCTGCAATCATGAAAATCTACGAGCCAGAATAGAGAACTAGGAGCTGCCATGAAAATTAGTCAAATCGACCACCTACAAATAGCTCCTCGAGCACAAAACCATACTCCACCAAGTACAAAATCTACCTCTGCAAATGACCACAAGAGCCCTAGACCACATCGTAAAAACCTACCGCCATCAAACCAATGAGAAACCTACCCAAAAAGCATTAAAACCAGGTACCTTTGGTCGCTGCAAACCCCTCTATAAATTTGAATTCAAAATCCCAATGGTCACTTTTATGGTGCTAGAAACACATCGGCGGTCCTCATTTAAACTGAGATCAACTTTATATCCCAGCCATCTGATCAATCTCCCTTAACAAGCTTTATGATTTAAAACCATCCAGACACCTTAACATTCATCTTCAATGGTGTAGTCATGTGGTTACCAACCTCACCACCACAAGGAACCAAGCTTCATGTTACGTCTAGTCGCATGATCATAAGGCACCAAATTAACCCTTACGATCATGTGACAACAACTTCTTAACCATGCAAAGCGATCACAAACCCCATGCAAAGTCCTTGGCCACCAGACAACACCCAACTAGAAACTAACACGCCAGTGCCACAGACTCACCTTTAACTCTGCAACAGTGCAACTCAATAGTTGTCACATGATCGCATAACCAGGAAATGGGTTATGCGAACACGCGACAACCCACAAACCTTAACATTGCTGCAACCACCACCGCTACCAACACAAAGTGTCAGTCGCATGATCACATAGCCAAGAGAGAAGCTATGTGAACATGTGACTAACCACTACTGACCATGCCTTAGCCCTACCAATAGCCGCAAGGCCTTAGACCTAGGCCCACCTACCATGTGTCACACCACCATTCACCTAGCAACCAATCAGAACTCAGCATGTCACCATCGCGGTCACCACATTACCACCTCTTATCAGGCCCTAGGGACACATGTTGACCAGTCACATGATCGCATACCCAAAAGAGTGGGCTATGCGATCATGCGACACCCAACTCCAGGCTGGCACATCACCGCCTTGGACCATAGAACTGCAACACCAACTACAAAGAGCTAGGACCCATGCAGACAGATGGTAAGTGGTCGCATGATCACATGTCAGAAAAATCTAACATGTGGCCATGTGACAGCCAATAAGAACATGCCATCTGCCACCCCTCTGACACCGGGCCCACATCACACTCACATAAGAAAATTTGACAGCCGTAAAAAAAGCACTAAGGATAAACACCATGCAACTTCACCAAGCGAACAAGTGACATCCACAGATCTTGTCTGAGCTTTAATCAGGTTGGAAGCATGAGAAGAAGCAAACCGCCAAGCATTCAGTGACTACATGACTATGGAAAACTTAACCGCCAGCCAAATTGCCAGATGCTAGGGACTTAACCATCAGGTTTCAGTGACAAGGAGAAAATCGCAATTCACCAGGTCACCAGAAGAAGACTAACCACCAGGCAGCCAAACACAATGAAGAGCTGGATCAACACGGATAGGTGGCAGACGGTCGCATGATCGCATGTCAGAAAATTCTGACATGCGGCCATGCGACGACCAATCAGGAAGAGCTTTTTAAGGCCCAGCCCACCTATCATGACACTTGTGCACTTAAGGAAAGTCGGCAGACAGGGAACTAATGCGAGGTCGAAAACACACAATGTTTTCGATGAAAGAGGATCGAAAATACACAAAATTTTTGACACGTCAATAGATAAGCGCACAAAGCTGGAAGACAAAGGGTCAAAAACAACGTAGGTTATTGGTCAAAGATTGAAAACATCATGGATTTTTTAAAACACTGTGGGTTTTTGACACTGTGGCAAATTTTAAAGATGCTTCCCGCGAACCTCAAAATTTTAACAACTTTCTGGGCCTTATGATTTAGGAGATGCAGTCTGGATTGAAGCAAGATGACAACACAAGGAACACAGGGTAGGGCACAAACCAAGAAACATTTTCAGGGAGGAGGCCACTTTCAAAGGATTTTGCCATGATAGAAAAATGGCCTAATAGAGGGTACTGAAGATGATGTTGGAGACTACAACTTGGTTAAAGAAGGAGGCTGAAGCTTGGTAGATGAAGTGGTAGCCACTTCTATCATTGATACATTGAGTTTTTCTAGTGATGATTGGACATTTTATGCATCTATAGGTGTTGTCACAATCACACTTGAAGCTATCTCCAGGCTAGATGTAGCAACTTTTGCTGGAGAGTGAGGAAGTGAGGTAATTACCTCTATGGCTATCTAAACTAGATCATCTTCCTCATCATTCTGCTTTCCTTCCTTAGTAGCTTCTTCCTCAACATTATCTATCTGAACTACTTCTTCTTCTTCTTCTTCTTCTTCATCACTGTCATCTTCAATATCTTTTATTATCATAGTTTCAACACTCGGTTTGTGAAGATGATAGATGTTTTTTCAAGTATAATTTGCACTCTTCACAACTGACTCTATATCCTTGATCAAAATCAAACAACTGTTGAATCTCAGTGTCATCTTGTGCTCATTTTCTATCAATGCCTTATTTATTTTAGCATTTTTCAAACCTGGCATCAACTGTCTTAAGGTTTGAGCATATATGTCCTTGATAGTTTGCCTTGCATTGGACCATCTCATCTTAACTTTATCCAATAGAACACCTGAAATTTGAGAAGCCATATCATCAAGTGAGTACTTCCATTTTCCCATTTTCTCAATAACAACATCTTCAATTTCTTGCTGCTCTACCTCTCATCTAATTTCATATTTTAGAGATTTGAAATTTGAAATTCTAGATCCTTCTCTCAAATTCTTAATCTTTTCTTCTAATGAGGGAGGAGGCCTTTTGAGTACTATATGATCACTGACTTTACCTACCTTACCCTTTGATCTTTTCCTTGAGAATACTGCAGTGGGTTGCTCGAGTGTCTTGGTGATATTCACCTTTCCTTTCTTCTTTACAGACACTTGTTCTTCTTTACTCTCATCCTTATCCTTTTCATCTACAATATCCTCTCCTTTGCCCTTGATTAACATTAGAGGTGTGCTAGATTGCATCTTGGCCATCCTCTTTCTGCCTTTGTTAACTACTTGTGGGAGCTTTATACTTAGCTCAATTCTTACCTTAGCTTTATCATATGTTCCAAAGTATGGAGCCTTTGGATCAATAGGTTAATTTACTAGGGCTTCAATTATATCCTTTGTCTCATCAATGTTTACCTCATAAGGAAGAGGTTTCACCCATACAATCCTAGGCCTTACTACCTAAATGTATACTCTATCACAATCAACCATGAAACAAATATCATCTTTATAATCTTCCACCAACTTTTGTGGAATCCAAAATCTATTATTTATCTTTTCCTTAAAAGATTCAAAATAGTTATCCATTATTCTTACAAAATTCTCACCCATTTCTGCAATGTACTCATTTATCTGATAAAGAACAGGCACATCTTTTCTCCATTTTACCATGCCTTTTGATGGGAAAAATTTTTGAGCATAGAAAAATAAACAAACCAACAGCGAGCCAAAATTACATGGATTATTCTTTGATGTTTGGATGCTCTCCATATTCTTGTTGAACTACTTGAACAACAAATCTGCTAGGTCAAATGACATGTTGTTCTTCACAATTTTATAAGCTAGGTCAACTCCTTCACATGAAACACTATTATCTCAACTTGAACTGTATATCTTGTGAGCTATGACATGTGTGCCAAATTTTAGTTCTGCATCAGTAATACTATTTATTCTCATACCTCTACCATCCCATTCGTCTAGGGTTTTCTTTTCTAGCTCTACCCGACCTAGGTTTTTTGTAGATTTTGCCTTGGCAAGCATGGGAAGACCAGTGATTTAGTGAGTCATCTTCTTGGTTATCTCTACTAGTTGCTCTAGCCAAATTTTACCTTCATGTATTTGGCTTAGGATATATCTAATCCATTTTATCTAGAAACTCTGAGGCAAGTGGGTGATGTGAACTAAACCCTTATCTTCCAAATGTTTATGTTCTAGTTTGAGAATACCATCAACACACAGTTCATCACGAACAACATCTATCTCTAGGGTTCCAAGCTCTTGAATTGTACACTTAAAATGACTATGAATGTCATTTACAAGAAGTACCTTTGGAGGAATCTATGATTGAGCTCCACTCAGGTCTAGGGCTTCTGCGATCATGGGCACGAGTTTGAAATCTGGCACTTTCCATTCTCCTTGAACTAACATTTCTGAACCTTTCTTCACTTTAGTGCTGGATGATGCCATGGTAGCTCGGTAGAAAATTCTTTGAAAATTTTTTGCTGCAAATTTTGCTTCAAATCGCATGATCGCACTAGGAAATTTTTCTACACAATATGTTGATATTCACGATGAAGAATGAACTTGATTTCATGCTTTTTGTTAAAATTTTGTCATTAATGCTCTGTAGGAATTAGGGCATTGAACTAGATAGACTGTCATCCACTATGCATTAATTGCTCAGTGAAGATTCCGCAACTCAGTGAACATACAAATTCATACTGCTCTGACATTACTCGGTAACCATATGAAATTAGGTTACTCCTGATCTTGCTCGGTGGTAACTGATACCAACCTTCCTATGATCCTTCTGTATCTTGCATACTAATTTGGATCTTTCTTTCTTCTCAATTTAGGAACTGTTTGGAATTTTTCTATGAAGATACAGTTCCAATGCTTCCTTGGAAACTTAGTTGGAATTGATAGAGCCACCCTCTTCATGAGTGACTTCATTACTTGGACTGGTTTGCTTGGTAGATTTAGGAATCCATTATTGTATCATCTACTCCCTGATGCTATCTGATTTTTCTTTCTTTTCATCTTCAACTTTGCCTATATTCATGCAATTTTTAGCTATATGACGAAGTTTAGTGCATGTATAATATCTTATGGTAGTATCCCTTTTTCTCAAGTGATTCCTTACACAATTTATGCCAATGTGTCCATATTCTCCATAGTAATGACACCTACACCAAGTGTTGTAATCCCAACCAAATAATGCTTTCACAATTTGTTCTGCTAGATTGGGTGTTTTAGATCTGCATTCTGATGCCTTGTGACCTTGTTTGTTACATTTGTGACATTTGCCTTCAAATCTTGGTTTCTCCTTGCATTCATTTGCTTTATGACCATGCTGATTACAATTGTAGCATTGTCCATTGAATTTTTCTTTTCCATTGCTCCAACTATTACTTAAATTTTCCTATGCATGCAAATTTGGCTAAACCTATTCCAAAGTCTCTGTTTTACTCCTATCGAGCATCCCTAAAAATTTCATGGCCTCATGTTTTGTTTCTTAGCATCTACAATTTGTTTTTTTCTCTGGTCTACAGGTCCCAATATTTGAAAAAGTAGCCATTGTGGTGTTTTAACCCTCAAAACCCTAAGGCCATGTTATGTTTCCTTGTTACTTTATTAGCAACTAAAAAATCCTCAATACCCATGTGCACTTTAATCTCATTGGCTGGTCATGGTTTCTCTAAATTTCTCAGGAGTTACTTTTCCCATTCAGTGACTTAGTGAATACAATGATTCTCATAATCACTAAGTGTTTCCCGGTCACCGCATAATATCTTGTGACCTAGCAAACATTAACTTCTCTTCAGTCACATAATCGCTAAATCTTCCAGTGGTCTAAATTTGTGGAGTCCTAGCTAGAAAGATCTGACAGTTGGCGTATCTTCGGATAGGCCATTGTTAAAGCATGAGATCTTTAGACAATCGTTGATTCTCCTTGGTGACATAACTCTTCAAATAGGTGGGTCCACTGCAATGTGTACAAAAACAATGGCTTTTTATTGGTCCACATGGTAGTGATTTGGCAGTGTGTTAGTGGGACCAGGTTCTCCCTACGTTCACAGGTCTTGACAATTGTCAGAGGATCGACAGTCGGTGTATGTTTGCAAAGGATGTGTTAGAGCCATCCATTACATCTTTCAAGTCTATAGTGCTTCAAGGTCAAGTGGGTCCATTGCCACAGTGTCCTACATGGAAGCATCTCATTGGCCAAAGGTAATGACTTGTTTCAGCCTTGTCAGAGCGGGCCTAGCAAACTTCCCAGCTTTTAATCTAATGGTCATAATATAATCACAAGGAATATTCCTTTCCCTTGCAATCATGCACCCACCATTGACTTTATTCCATCATCAGTGGCTTGTATGTGGGTCCTCATATGGTGATGTGCTCATTTCTCATTGGTCCACATAGCAATGACTTGGATGCTACAGTGGGGCCATGTCAGATGTTTGCAGGGATGTCAAAAGGATGAAGATCAATGGCTGGCATATCTTCACGAAGGGTTTTTTTGACACATGAGATTATGCGCCAGCCATTAAATTGGAATCTTAGTTCAAGTGGGTCTATTGTCAGAGATGCTTGCTGAGGTGTTGCTAACAAAGTGGTCAGAGTGAATAAAAGATTTCCAAGTGGCGGGTCTGGGCCTAGGGTTTAAAAGAGTTCTTCCTGACTTAAAGAAGAGAAAAGTCAAGATGGGTCCTTGTGCTGATTTGCTCACGTTTCATTGGCTGTTGACTTCCATGGTGGTCGTGAATTCTCAGGAGGGGATTTTAAGTAATTTTTTTAGTGCATCTAGGTCATTCATCTATCGATAAATGTTATACATCGATGGACACATTTTAAAACGACCGGTTAGCTGTTGGTTTTCAAAGATTCAAATGTGTATGAGAGGTTTTTTTTTTTTGCTAAAATCTAATTTGCAGACTGTGGGTGGTGAGGTAGCTCAGCAAATTTATGTCTCTAGGACATTTGCAGTTAAGAGAAAATGATGATGAAGCTTGGGCAGCCATCTTGGGTCAATTCTTGTCTTAGGAAAGTACCAACTAGTGCATTCATGGTGGGGCTTTTGTGCAAGAAAGTAGATAAATCCAGGTTGCTTGACACTCAATGATGAATATCTAATTGGTAGAGATATTTGCTGGAGATACATTTATGATCATAAGTGATAGATTTAGGGTTTGAATGTTTTATGTAAAATCTTGAAACTCTTGTTAGGTCAGTTTTGGACTCCTGCCTGCGGGTAGTGAATGTTGTATATATTGTTTTGTGGAGCCTTAGTGCTCAAGAGGTTCATTTTTTGTAAAGGAGAGAAGCCCACTTTTTCAAGGAAGTAATGTTTTCTTAGAAAGCCATCTATGGTATTTGTTCTACCCTCTGGTTCTTCTACTCTTTGTAATCTCCCATTGATGATTCAGGCATTCTTGAGGTACTTGTGATATCTATTCTATCCCTATCTTCACTGTCTTGATTATCTCTTATTGGATTGAATTTTATGAATGTTGTTATTGGAAATTGGGGTTCCTAGTCCCTCTCATTTTCTTTGATTTTGTGTGTTACTATGTCTAATTTGATCTAGATGTTTTGTGGGTATACTACAACCCCTAGCAGTCTTGTCTCATTCCTACACCTAGTTGCAGAAAAGGATGTTTTCTTGCAGGTCATAAGTTGTGTCTTTTGTTTAGACCCTCCTATGAAACACTTATGTGAGCCTATCTAGTGAGTTGTGACTTATTAGACCTGATTTCTCTATTGATTTCATTCCTACATACTGAGATCCAAACCCTAATTTTGGTGCATCACCTAGTAGGTAGTTTTCTTTCAAGTCATTTCCCTTACAAGCATTCCTTCTATCCCTTTCCCTCAAAAGTTTTACTTTCATATCTAGAAGCAAATTAAGGTGATTATCCAAGAGGAACCAGCCTAGAACCTTGAGGTTTCATCTTAGTTAGCAAAGGTCCCACAACCTAGAGATGATTTCCAAGTTATACTAAGTTTTCAAGACCAAGAGAGATTGAACTAAGGGTGCAAACTTAGTGTATAACAATTCTGGCAAGCGCGGTGGGACTACACAAGAAGTTATTCAAATTCAAAGATATGCTATCTCTGATATGTAGATTGCATAGTGCAGGCTTTTAGAAGTCACCCTATCAAGTATATCTGGCGACTCCACTGTTCGAAGATCAGAGGCTTCCTTGTTCAAAGTTTTATGAGAAAGATTGAGACTAGAAGCTCAAAACCTACCCAATTTTTAGAGTTTCCCTCAAGAAGAAGTCATAAAGGTAGGTCAACTCAAAGAACATCCCTTGCAAGGAAAGTTCAATCTACACCTCTTGATAATTAAGAAAGGAGACCTTTTCCCTTTCACTCCAGAAGAAGAGGTAGATCTCTCACTAGAGATCTAGAAGAAGATTCCAATCTAGCAACAGATATAGCTCGCATAGTTGTCAACCTTCAGATCCCAACTCCTACAATGGCTATACCATTTTCTTTTGCACCATTCAATTAGGGTAGCCCATTGAATTTTTCTCAACATCATGATGTGCCCTTGGTGGCACTTAAGAGTATACCTAAATTTACTTTTGAAGGGCAGACAACTGCTTTTGAGCACATAAGAGATGTGACCACCATATGCAGCATACACAACATTACTCAAGAAGATGTGGCCACAAATTTTTTAGTAGCCTCTTTAAAAGGTAAGGCTCTAGAATGGTTTAGAACTCTAACTGTTGGTTCTATTACTTCTTGGGATGAGTTAGGGGATGCATTAAGTAAACATTTTGAAGATAAATTAGATAACTTGTCTCTAATTGAGCAGTTAACAACTATTAAGAGAGACCCTCAAGAACAAATGACAAATTACAATAGTAGATTCCTTAAAACATGGAATAAAATCCCAGTCTCAGTAAGACCATCAGTAGACCATGCTTTCCTTTATTATTTACAAAGTTTGAATGGTTATATTTCTGTCATGATCCAGTCTATGGGTGGTACTTCTTTACCCCAAGCTTTTGACATAGCTGTCAAGGCTGAAAATTGTTTGATCCAAGCAGACATGATTGCTAGAAGGTCTCCAATGCCCATTTTTCCTAGCCTTCAACCCATTGCACCTACACACGTACCCCCATTTACCCCTATTCCCACCATATTGGCACCCCAAGCTAGTACTAGTGGTCAAGAGTTAACAACAAGTTTCTCCCAAGAGCTGTAAGAGATAAAGAATAGCCAACAGAGCAGTTAGCAAGAAATGACTATCTTGTTGCAGCCCTTGACTAAAGAGGTCACAAATCTAAAGAAGCAAGGTCAAGGAATCAGACCACCATTTCAGTCACAAGGCCAAAGTCCTAATCAGCAATATCAAAATCAAGGATAGCTTTATCAACAAAATAGGCCACCGTACCAAGGAGGCTATCAAGGAAAAAGACAGTTTTAATCAGAGACCATTTCAACCATATAACCCTGCACCTCTAAATTTTGCAAATCCCATGAGGGATGTGGTTCCTAGCCAAAATAATTTGGCAATGGATAATGAATGGTGTTTTCCTTCTAATCAACCTCATAATCAGGCTACATGTTCAAATGGATGGATGAACCAGGCTCTAATGGTTCAAAATGCCTCACAAGCTCAATCAAAGGTTTCATCTAGTGGTTCAGTGCCTCAACAAGAATCACAAGAGAAAGAGACTGCTCTTTTCAACTGGGAGAAATTAGACTTTAATGGAGTCAACAATGAAGCCACTTTTGTTTCCTACATAAGAGCAAAAAGAAGAGCTCAGGACATGGAGAGAGAAGATTCTAATGCCAAGGCTACTGCATCTGTAGAGCCACTACAACAAGGTACTCCCATCAAACCCAAGGAGACTCCTGTCATTGCAAGCAAAGAAGTCCAACATTCCAAAGAGGTGGAGCCCATCATGCCAAAGACACAACAAAGAGTACACACTGTGACACCATTTAATATTGTAGACAACATGAAGAAGGTGAATGTCACGATGTCCATGTGGGACTCTTTGGTGCTTCCGGGACAACCTAAAATTTTGAAGAAGGCCATGACAGAGGTAGCAACTCCTCAACCTGCAAAAGAAGCTACAAAGCCAGTGTTGGTTAACACCGATCAAGAAAAGGAGGCTCCAAGTAGCAACTCCAAGGGAAATATCTCACAGGGTAGGAACTCAAATCCACCTCCCTTTTATGTATCCTTAATCATTGGAAAATCTTTAGTACATAACTGTATGGTAGATAGTGGAGCTACTAGCACTATGATGCCCAAGAAAGTAGCTGACCAATTAGGACTAAGGTATGAACCCTTTCAAAACAAGGTTACCCAACTTGATGGATCCTCAGTCAATACTATAGGTGTGGCTAAGGATACCAGTCTAATCCTTCATGCTAGTCCCAATTTCTCAATCCTCCTTGATATATATATCATAGATCTAACTGCATTATTTTCTATATGTCTTTCAAGGGAGTTTATA
The DNA here is from genome assembly GCA_027943335.1 of Chamaecyparis obtusa. Lineage (NCBI taxonomy): Eukaryota > Viridiplantae > Streptophyta > Pinopsida > Cupressales > Cupressaceae > Chamaecyparis > Chamaecyparis obtusa. Next base: position 190,435 of record BSBK01002743.1, on the reverse strand, counting down.
GCTAAGATAGGAGGTTACCTATCTTCTACTTGGTCTCACATGCTATTTCATACAAGGTATGGGACTAAGGTCACTATCAAGTCAGGACCATTAGCAGCACACCATATAGAACCATATGTATCCAATTCCATCAATGTAAATTTCCCTATATTTGATAACAGTGACTTCCAAACTATTAGTGAAGCAAGCACAAAGATAGAAAGTATCCCTGATATTTTTCTAGATGAAAGAGCTTCAGAAGCCCAAGAAAATATTGTTTGGGATTTTGGTTTGGGAAGTTATTTAATACAAGAAAGTAATGCTATAGAGCCAAGCCTTCTCAAAGAGGATACTGATTCAGAAGATCAAAGTAGTCAATTTTGGGAACTATTTTTTGATGGGGCTAGAAGTAGACATGGTTCTAGTGGTGGTGCTATGCTAGTGTCCCCAAAAGGAGAAAGGTATTATACTTCCTTTAGATTTAGTTTCTCTTGCACTAGAAATACTATAGAGTATGAAAGTCTAGTTAATGGACTAAAATGGGCTAGAAAAAGAAGGCATAAGCCCTTAAAAGTTTATGGTGATAGTGAGTTAGTTGTCAGCCAAGTAAGAGGGATAAGTGAAACCAAAAATGACACCATGAAAGCATACAAATATAGATTTTGGGATACAATTTAAGATTTCCATGCTTTCAATATTGTTGCTATTCCTAGAAAGTTAAATCAAAATGCAGATAGGTTAGCTGTTGTTGGATCCCAATATGATATTCCAAATAGCATTTCAAGAGAAATAGATCAACAGCATATCAAAGTGATTTTCAGACCATCTATCCCAGATAATGATGTCAATTGGCAAGTGTTTGACAATGATGAACAAATTTTGTAGTTCTTGTTTGAAGAAGATGTTTTTCCAGAACACAATCAAGATAGGCTATCAGAAAACTATGGTGATCAAGTGATACAATTGAAGACCACTAAGATGCCTAGAGGTCTTGTTACTTTGGAGACTATCTTCAATAAGGATGATGAAGTTAAGAAAAGAAAAGCTGGCCTGCTAGTCCAGCAAGAACATTGTGTTGAACTAGAGTTGGAACTAGGTAAGAGCCTACAATTTGGAAAGGTAAACACTGAATTGGAGAAACAAGGTTATACTCAGTTATTCAAAGAATTCAGTGATGTTTTTGCATGGCAATATGAAGACCTCAAGGGTTTTGATCTTGCCCTTGCTCAGCACACTATTGAGTTAGAACCAAATGCCAAACTAGTAAGGCAAAAGCAAAGGCCTATTAATACCAAGCTCGAGCCACTTATGCATAAAGAAGTGCTCAAATTGATAGAGAGTGGTATCATCTACCCCATTAAGTATACTAGTTGGGTTTCTAACCTTGTTCCTATCAGGAAGAAGAATGGGGAGATGGGGTTATGTGTTGACTTCAGGGATCTTAACAGGGCCTCATTAAAGGACCACCATCCACTACCCTCTATGGAACAAATTTTACAATGTGTCTCTGGATCTGAGAGATTTTCATTATTGGATGGCTATTCAAGATACAATCAGATCTTAGTAAATGAAGAGGATCAATACAAGATTGCATTTACAACCAAGTGGGGAACCATGGCTTATCAAAAGATGCCCTTTGGTTTGTCAAATGTAGGTGCTACATTTCAAAAGGCAATGGATATGGCCTTTAAGAGCCTAATGTACAAGTTTGTGTTGGTCTACTTGGATGACATAACTATCTATTTAAAGTATGTAGTAGATCATATCAAACATTTGAGGAAGATTTTGAAAGGTGTAGAGAATTTGGGATATCTCTTAATCCCAAGAAATGTGTGTTTGTAGTTCATGAAAGAAAATTAATGAGATATGTAGTATCTAAAGAAGGAGTTATAGTGGATCCTGAGAGAATTACAGCTATCCTAGAGCTACCCCTACCACATAACAAGAAAAGTCTCCAATCTTTCATAGGAAAGATTAACTTTGTTAGGAGGTTCTTGCCTAACATTGCAGATTTACTCAAGCCTTTGACAGCCATGCTAAAAAAGAGTTCAGCTTTCAGTTGGACCAAAGAAGGGAAAGTCAATTTCCAAGCTATCAAAAAGGTGCTAACAAAAGCTCCTGCCCTATTGAACCCAAATTTCAGTAAGGATTTTATCCTTTATGCTTATGGGGGTTCAGATGCTATCTCTGTAATGCTGACTCAAGAAAATTCAGAAGGATTAGAGTAGCCTATTTCTTTCTTTAGCAAAGGTTTAGAAGAGTATGAACAAAGATACTCTTTTGTGGAAAAACATGTACTTGCTATGGTGAAGAGCCTTAAAAAGTTCAAATATCTATTGACCCATAGCAAGGTGCATTTAAAAGTTACTCATCCAAGTGTCAAAGAGTTTTTTCTTTCCAAGGACCTAAATGAGAAAAGAGCTAGTTGGATCACCAAGGTGATGGAATATGACATTGATATTCAAACTACCAAGCTGGTTAGAGGAAGAGGTCTTTGTGAGCATTTGGAAAAGGATGAAAGTTCAAAGAAATCAGAGAAAACAAATGCATCTCTGGTGGTGCATTCTACAGAAGAACAAGATAAGGCAAGAAGCTGGTTGCCTAATATGATCAATTATTTAAAGACATCACAATGTCTTGTAGGCCTAGGTTCAGCAAAAAGAAGGTATTATAGGTTACAATCTATTCCTTTTGTGTTGATTGATGATGTTCCTTTTAGGAAAAATCAAAGTGGTGTCCTTTTAAGATGCATAGATTCAGAAAAAGTAGTAGACATCCTATTTGAGTTTCATGATGGACCTTCTGGAGGTCACTTTTCTCCTAGGACTACTACTTTTAAGATCATGAGGGCTGGATACTATTGGCCATCTATCTTTAAGGATAGTCATGATTATGTTAGGAAATGTATCAGGTGTGCCATGTTTGTAGGAAAAGAAAGGCTTGCAACCTTGCCCCTATAGCCAGTCAGAACAAAGCAACCCTTCATGAAGTGGGGCATAGATTTCATAGGAATGATCAATCCTCCATCTAGTGTAGGACATAAATTGATAATTATTGCAACTGATTATTTCACCAGATGGACAGAGGAAATTGCTTTAAAAGAGGCCAATGAGAGTGTTGTCCTAAGCTTTTATGATGACTTGATTCATAGGTTTGGCACTCCTGATTCCATCATTTTAGATAATGCCTTGGCATTCATAGACCTCAAAGTCTTAGAGTGGGCAGTCAAGAATGGCATCTATTTGAATACTAGTTCCAATTATTACCCCCAAGGCAATGGCTTGGCAGAATCCACCAATAAGAACTTGATTAGGATAATCAAGAAGACCCTCCAAGACAATCAAAGAGATTGGCATACAAAGCTCAAATCTGCCTTATGGTTAGATAGAATTACCCCAAAGAAGATCATTGGTAATTCTCCCTACATGTTGGTGTGTGGCAAGGAGGCCAAGTTGTCTATCTCAGTTGAATTGCCTGCTCTAGACTTGGCTACTCAATTTTCCCTATTTGAAGAAAAGGATCCTCTGCAGATCAGATATGCTCAATTGATGGAATTAGAGGAACTCAGCAACAAAGCAATGCAAGACATGGAATTCCACTAGGACCAAACAAAGAGAAGCTTTAACAAAAGAGCCAGGGTCAGGAATTTCAAAGTTTGTGACATAGTCCTCAAGTGGGATGAGTTCAGGTCTAGACCTGGTAGGCACACTAAATTTGACTCCTTTTGGGGTGGACCATTTGTGATCACAAAGTGTAGGTGCCCCAATGCTTTTCAACTCTCAGATCTAGAAGGTGTCCCCTTGCCAATTTCAGTGAATGGTTTCCACCTAAAACCATGTTTTGAGGTTAACCCCTCCTTGTAAATTCTGTAATATAGTTGTTTCCTTGCTTTCTAGGTTAGTAATTCTAGTTTTCCAAGAAGTGCTCTGAGTATAGTTCCAGTTCTTTCTCCCTGTGAGAATTTTGAAATTTTGATGACCCCATGCCCAATGGATTTGTCAAGGCCACTGATCAATGTCTAGCAAGCTGACATCCAACAAAAATTGCCAGAATGTTACCCAAATTTTCCTATGCATGCAAATTTGGCTAAACCTATTCCAAAGTCTCTGTTTTACTCCTGTCGAGCATCCCTAAAAATTTCATGGCCTCATGTTTTGTTTCCTAGCCTGTACAATTTGTTTTTTTCTCTGGTCTGTAGGTCCCAATATTTGAAAAAGTAGTTGTTGTGGTGTTTTAACCCTCAAAACCCTAAGGCCCTATTATGTTTCCTTGTTACTTTATCAGTAACTTAAAATCCTCAATACCCATGTGCACTTTAATCTCATTTGCTGGTCGCAGGTTCTCTAAATTTCTTAGCAGTTACTTTTCCCATTCAGTGACTTAGCGAATATAGAGATTCTCATAATCGCTAAGTGTGTCTTGGTCACCACATAATATCTTGCGACCTAGTGAATGCTAACTTCTCTTTAGTCGCGTAATCACTAAATCTTCCAGTGGTCTAAATTTGTGGGGTCCCAGATAGAAAGATCTGATGGTTGGTGTATCTTCAGATAGGTCGTTGTCAGAGCATGAGATCTTCAGACAACCATTGATTCTCCTTGGTGACATAACTCTTCAAATAGGTGGGTCCAGTACAATTTGTACACAAATAGTGGCTTTTTATTGGTCCACATGGTAGTGATTTGGTAGCGTGTTAGTGGGACCAGGTTCTCCCAATGTTTAGAGGTCCTAACAATTATTAGAGGATTGACAGCCGGCATATGTTCACAAAGGATGTGTCAGAGCCATGCGAAATCATGACAACCATTAGATCTTCCAAGTCTGTAGTACTTCAAGGTCAAGTGGGTCCATTGCCATGGTGTCCTACATGGAAGCATCTCATTGCCCAAAGGTAATGACTTGTTTCAGCCTTGTCAGAGCGGGCCCAACAAAATTCCTAGATTTTAATCTAACAGTCGTCATATAATCACAAGGAATATTCCTTGCCCTTGCGATCATGTGTCTGCCATTGATTTTATTCCATCATCAGAGGCTTGCAGGTGGGTCCTCATATAGTGATGTGCTTGTTTCTCATTGGTCCACATAGAGATGACTTGGATGCTAGAGTGGGGCCATGTCAGATGTCTGCAGGGATGTCAGAAGGACAAAGATCAATGGCTGGCATATCTTCACAAAGGGTTTTTCTGGCACATGAGATTATGCGCTAGCTGTCAATTTTTCCAAGTGTTCAAGATTTGTCAATGGGTCTAGTGCTAGGTCAAGGTGATTTTCTGACTTCTTATTGGTCAAAATGAAATAAAAATTCATGGGACCATATTGCCAAGTATGTTCAGGTGTTCAAACATGATTGATTGATGCATGCTGATAAAGATTCACAGGTGGATTGATGTGTCAGAGGGTCCCAATTAAAAGGAAGATCTACGATGGTCGCATGATCACAAGGAATATTCCTTTCCTTTTTGATCATGTGCCGGTCATTAAATTGGAATCTTAGTTCAAGTGGGTTAGTTGTCAGAGAGGCTTGCCGAGGTGTTGCTGACAAAGAAATCAGAGTGAATAAAAGATTGCCAAGTGGCGGGTCTGGGCCTAGGGTTTAAAAGAGTTCTTCATGACTTAAAGAAGAGAAAAGTGAAGGTGGGTCCTTGTGCTAATTTGCTCACTTTTCATTGGCTGTTGACTTCCACGGTGGTCTTGACTTCTCAAGCAGGGATTTTAAGTGATTTTTTTAGCGTATCTAGGCCGTTCATCTTTTGAGAAATGTTAGACATCAATGGACACATTTTAAAATGACCGGTTAGCCATTAGTTTTCAAAGATTTAAATGTGTCTGAGAGGTTTTTTTGTTTTTTTGCCAAAATGTAAATTCCAGACCGCAGGCGGTGAGGTAGCTCAAGAAATTTATGTCTCCAGGACATTTGTAGTTAAGAGAAAATGATGATGAAGCCTGGGAGGTTGTCTTGGGTTGATTCTTTTCTTGGGAAGGTACCAACCAATGCATTCATGGTAGGGCTTTTGTGCAAGAAAGCAGATAAATACAGGTTGCTTGTCCGCGAGTTGATACAGTACAAAGATGGGCACTCAATGATGAATATCTAATTGGTAGAGATATTTTCTGGAGATACATTTATGATCAGAAGTGACAGACTTAGGGTTTGAATGTTTTATGTAAAATCTTGTAACTCTGGTTAGGTCATTTTTGGACTCCTGCCTGCGGGTAGTGAATGTTGTATATATTGTTTTGTGGAGCCTTAGTGCTTAAGAGGTTCATTTTTTGTAAAGGAGAGAAGCCCACTTTTGCAAGGAAGTCATCTTTTCTCAAAAATCCATCTGTGGTATTTGTTCTACCCTCTGGTTCTTCTACTCTTTTTAATCTCCCATTGATGATTCAGGCATTCTTGAGGTACTTTTGATATCTGTTCTATCCCTGTCTTTACTGTCTCGATTATGTCTTATTGGATTGAAGTTTATGAATGTTGTTAATGGAAATTGGGGTTCCTTGTCCCTCTCATTTTTTGTGATTTTGTGTGTTATTGTGTCTGATTTGATCTAGATGTTTTGTTGGTATACTACAACCCCTAGCAGTCTTGTCTCATTCCTATACCTAGTTGCAAAAAAGGATGTTTGCTTGCAGGTCTTAAGTTGTGTCTTTTGTTTAGACCCTCCTATGAAACACTTATGCATGCCTATCTAGTGAGTTGTGACTTATTAGACTTAATTTCTCTATTGATTTCATTCCTACATACTGAGATCCAAACCCTAATTTCGATGCATCACCTAGTAGGTAGTTTTCTTTCAAGTCATTTCCCTTACAAGCATTCCTTCTATCCATTTTCCTCAAAAGTTTTACTTTCATGTCTAGAAGTAAATTAAGGTGATTATCCAAGAGGAACCAGCCTAGAACCTGGAGGTTTCATCTCAGTTAGCAAAGGTCACACAACCTAGAGATGATTCTCAAGTTATACTGAGTTATCAAGACCAAGAGAGCTTGAACTAAGGGTGCAAACTTAGTGTATAACACCAACATTTGTTTGAAGTATGACCAATTTTTCCATAGTGATTAAAAGTGGGTTTTTTATTCTTTTGAGTACATTGATTGGAGGATTCATCTTCATCTTTGTATCCAAGTCCTACTTTTCATTTTTGCTTATGCAACCGATTCATATCTTCTAGAGATTTCATCATTATCTCATTGATTTTCCTTTTAATGGTTAGGTCATTCACCAATCTTAGACTGATTTGCTTTTCAGATCTCAGCTCCTCTCTTATCCTTTCATTTTCTAATCTCAGAAGATTTCTTCATTTTCATTGGAGACTTGATCAATAAGGTTTTCTAGCTGAAGAGTTTGATTCTGGATTTCATTGTTCTTTCCATCTATTTCATCTTTCATTTTGTTTCTTTGTTCCAAGATTTCACAAATTCTTGTTGACTAAATTTCCTGTTATCTTTTTAATTTTCTTACTTCTTCTTACAGAGATCCATTCTTTTCTAGAAGTTCTTTGATTGCATTGTTTACTTCATCTGAGCTGATTGAAGGGAAAAAGTCTTCAACCTTTTCTTCAACATACTGATGGTCATTCATCTGATTTGCAAGTTCCTTCCTTCTTTTTAGGGATTGGGAAAGATGCTCTTTCCCTTCCTTGAGTTGAGCTATGGCCATTTCCAGATCTAGCTTTTCATTTTCAATTACTTTGTTAAGTCTAAATATCTCCATTGTCTTGGATCTTTCTCAAGCTATCAAACTTTATCCTAAGAACCACAAAGCTCTGATACCAATTGTTGGAAATATTCAGGGCTAACCAAGTTATAGAGAGGTGAGGGGTGAATTAGTAACTTCAAAAATTTTATATCAATTAGAGGTCTCGACCATATTCTAAATAACATTTTGCTCATTCATCTAATTGCATGCATGAGAAATTGAAAACATAAAACATTTATAACACTTGAACACAATGATTTGGTGACCCAGAAACCTTCCAAATAGAAAGTAAAACTGGGGTGGGGATGATACCCACAAAACTTCAATACTGTTGTATAAAGTTTGTCAGTTAAGGCTTACAATGATCACCTCTGATGATCTACCCTGTTAGGAGCAATAAGGACTGCTAGGTCCACCTTGTTAGAGGATTTACAAACATATAATGAAGTATGCACTCAGTTAAGAGATTTTAGAAAATACTTTTAAGTCTACCCTGTTAAAGGATTTGGGGGCTGAATCACCTATTAGGATGAAATAATAGATCTCTTACTTGCAACTATACTTGCTGATTAAGATTCCTTGATGTACTGATCACCCTTTGTGATAGATATATCTCTACTACTCCTTATACTACCGTAGCCCTTTGTAATTCACTTATCTTTTCCTTTCTTGCATCTTCACATATGCACATATTCTTTCCATTACACACTTCTCGCTTTTTCACTTTCACAACTTGGATATGATAGAAAACATTATTTATATATCAATCCAAAAAAATTACAAAATAATTACAAACTCAGCTCTTAAACAAGCTAACACAAATATTACTGAGTCAGCCCAGATATAGTTACTCAGTTACTGCAAACTAACTCGGTGACTTTTTGATACTTGGTGTCCATTGTGTTACTTGGCATTGTCATGCTCTCAGTAGAGGTGGACGCTCAGTTTATACTAATCACTCGGTGGTAGTTTCAAACTCAGTAAATACTGGAGACCCAATAGATATAGTGTCACTCAGTAGAAATTAAATTCCCTATTTACCATGCTAGCACTCGATAAAAACTACTCATCTCATTACTCAGTTAACACTGTGAAGCTTGGTCTGCTCGATAAACACTATTCTACTAGATGAGCTCGGTAAGCACACAGAGTCTGAATAAGTGTTGTCACTAATGAAAAACATAACTTAATGCCAACACATCCTTCCTAGCTACCGCTAGCCCACGATGCTCCACTACAAAAGGAGTAATGAAAGAATCAGTAGCTCCTAAATAAAAATGAATAGAAATACTACTACCTGCAATCCTACCTACAACCTCAATAACCTTGGCTTGATGCCTAGCCTAGTGGTTATTAACCACTGCAAACACTCGGTGACATCTTCCCTTGTCACCCATTGTAGGCTCTGAAGTTGTCACCCTCTGACTACCTACTAGATGACCTGAAGGACAATCTCTAGAAATGTGCCCCAAAGTACCACAAGTGTAACATGGGCCTCTAGCCTGAATCTAGATCTACTGAGCACTAGATTGCTCTTGTCCACCTCTGATACTAGATCCATTGAATCCACCTCTAGAAGACTTCTAAGTCCTAGCTTGTGGTGCATACTATGACTGAGATCTCTGATCCTATTGAGGACCCTGCGGGTGCCACTACTTGGGCTTAGATCACTACTATCCCTGTGGTGGCCTCTATCTATTACTTTACTAAGACTGCTACTCCTAATGTTGAGGTGCTTTGAATGACCCTAATGAGTGCTTCTGATTCCCTTTCCAGTGGGATATCTAGAAACCATAAGAGTGTGGTATAGGATTGGGGTTTTTTAACCTATCCTAAGTATTGTGAGACCTATTATGGATCTCCTCTACAATCATGACCCTCTCAATGGTGTAACACAAATCTCTAGGAGGCACCATCTACACTCTATCATAAATAGCATGGTTCAACCCCTTAATAAAGTGGTTGACCTAAATTTTATCATCCTTCATATAGTACACATAAGGAAGGAGCTCAAGAAACATGCTCTTGTACTATGCCATAGAAATAAATCTCTTCTAAAGGTCATGGTACTCATCGATATGATACTGTCTAAAATAATCTGACATGTATTGAGATTTGAATCTCTGAAGGAATGTCTCCCATGTGAGGCTATCTATAATAGGTGGTTCTTATACTCGTCCTATCTCCAGCAAGTAGAGGCAGTCCCTCTAAGCATATGCACTACCAAATGTGCATTTAGGTTTCTCTCATAAGGGCACAACCCAAAATAATGCTCAATGCTCAAAATCCATGCATCATCCTCTATCCCATTCATAGATCATGGAAAAGTTGGTGTCTGAAGGAGTAGGAGCTCTCTGATCTAATCCCCTACATCTCGAGGTGCTCTATGTACTATCTTAGGTGGTGGTTCTGGCATGTTTACTGACTCACCCTTTAAATCTTCTTGTCTCTCAACATGTCTTGAAGGAGGACTCCTACTCACCTCTTGGAGCTCAGTCTCCTGACCTCCTAGTGGCAATCTATCTATAATGATGCCAATGAAATTTAGAAGGGTATTCAAAATATCCTGGTTAGGGTTTGGTGGTTTCCCAAAGGGAGGTTCTGGCTCATCACCTATACCCTCTGTTGACTGCTCAATATCCTCTTCTGCCTCATAGAAAACCCTAGAACTTCACCCATAACGATGACCACTATGCATAACTAGAGGCATCCTACACAAGTGTAAAAAAAAATATAAGTTTGAAATGTAATGGATTTTTAGGTTCTTATAATTGAAACTTGGTTCTGATACCAAAATATCATGCCCAAAAATTAGGGCAAAACACACACAACAATTTTTTTTTTAGAACACAAACAACTAGGTTGCACACTAAGGTGCACTAAAAATTGAAATGTAAAACTCCAACCAACACACTTAACTGACAAGGGAACTCATGGCATGCATTGGCTTGCTAACATCCCTTACTTTTAAAGTGCATCAGTCCAACAAAACCCTAACTAGGGTTAAACATAGAAAGAATACAAGGGGTTAACCCTAAGCCTATGAATTCAAAACAAGATAAATAAATAAGGGTAACTATTACGATAACAAGGCTAGGGGCTCCTTCGAAGATGAACAACCCCATAAATTCCAATGTAACCCTAATGGCCCCTAATGAATACCAGGGATCCATTTAGGTTCAAATGAAAAATTTGATTTAATGATTTAACGGGTAAAAATGTGAACATAAAAATAACCCTATTGCATACTAGTGTTAATAGTCCATATAAAATTAAATATGATAATATTTTAATACAGAATTAAAATTTATAATGTGCTTAGATTTAATCATAAATTAATTAATGTCAAAAATTTGTAAGTATTATCCCAACTTAGCGATATTAAAAATTTAATAATATTATAAATATTTAATCAAGTAAATATTAATAAGGAGTAGCATCTTAGCTAGGCCCCATCCAGGGATTATAAGACTATTAATCTCCCTAATAATATAATATTCCAGAGAAATGTAATAGGGCATTATTTAAAAATAAATAAATCAATTAATCATTAAATAAAACAATAATAAATGATCAAATTGTATTAAAATATAATAATATAAAATCCAATATCTCAAATCCCAATAAATTAATAAAATAAAATAAAAGACCATAATTAACAAACAACATTTAAAATTTTGAATGATAAATCCATTTAACATTAATGTCCAAATATATTTGAAAAATTTTCATAAAAAAAGAATTTTGGAGTCAAAAAGGTAAAATTAAATAATGAATTTAAAAGAAATCAAATTCTAAGGAAGGGGGAAAATTCACTAACATTAAAAGCTAATGTCAACATTTAATTTTGACTTTCCATAATTTAATAATAACTTTAAAAAGAAAAGTTTAAATTTTTTTGGCTCCATAGCCCAACCCTAACCCTAATTCAAAATTAGGGCTTCGCCAACAATAAAACATGGCCCAAAACCCTAATTTCATTATTTTGGGTTTATAGGTTTGGGCCAAGGGCTAAGGGAATGGAAAACACCAAGTATACTCACAAGTATACATGGGTGAATATACACACACAAGTGTCTATATACCCCCATATATACTTGTGTATATACAACATATAAGTGTTTCATCATTGGAGGGAAAGAGTCTCGGATTCCCTCATGAGTTTGTCAACAAGACAACAAGGTAATTTTGTGATTTTGCTTAATATTGGGTTTTCTAATTTACATGAGATAAAAAAAATGCTTTAATTTTTAGATTACACATCTCTCTAGGGCACAGAACTACTTCTCTATGGTTCTCAAACTAGGTAAATCTATGTTGAAAACAACAACCTCCTTTTGAATATTATCTATTTCTCTCAATATTTTTTTTTATTAATGTCTTACTTCATTCACTGGCATTCATTTTAATAATATTGTTATATACTTTCCTTACTTACTAAGTTGCAGTCCCCTAAAATAATTACTGGCATTCATTTTATTAATTACAAATGCATAGGTTACTATCCCTTTCTTTTTATCTTATTCATTTAAGAATTCAAACTCTATTTGCATTATTTTTTATTACCAAATGTTTGTAGTAAATAAATATTTTTTGTGGGGCTGTCAGTTGATGTGGCAGACCGACACCCAACTTGCACCCCAAAAAACCATACGGTGGAAAGGCATGGCCGCTATCACCGCTCTAAGGGAATCGGTTGGGGCTCAACCTATATGCACCCCTTAGAGGGTGCGGGCCCCCCTACTCAACTCCCCCTATGTGGACGGTGGCAGGTCCTGAATCACCATCCACCAAATGGTGACGGTGGTAGGTGCCTTCACCCAAACTCCCAAAACTACTATATGTGGGGGGGTAAAGGATTATAAACATGCATAAGTTTCACAATTTTTTTTTTTCATTTTTTAATAAAGGTTATAATATGTGTTGTGGCAACTTATAAAATAGAATTATATTTATTATCATATAAATATATATTAATATATATATATGTATTATAATATATATATATATATACATATATATAATATATACATATATATATATATATATTATATATATATATATATAATTATATATATATATATATATATATATATATAGAATATATATATATATATATATATTTATATATATGTATATATATGATTATATATCTATATATATAGTATATATATATATATATATATATATATATATAATATATATATATATATATATATATATATATATATATATATATATATATTATATATATATATATATATAATATATATATATATATATATCTATATATATATATTATATATATATATATATATATATATATCTATATATATATATATATAATTATATATATATATATATAGATATATATATTATCTATATATATATATATATATGTATTATATATGTATGTATCTATATATATATATATAGTATATATATATGTATATATATATTATGTATATATATATATATATAGTATATATTATATAGTAATATATATATATATGTATATATATAAATAATATATGTATATATATACATATATATATATCTATATATGTATGATGTATATATATATATTATATATATATATATATATATATATATATATATATATATATATTATATATATATATATATATTATATATATATATATATATATATATATATATATATATATATATATATATATATATAATATAGTATATTATTTTATATAGAATGTAGTCACATATGCAGTGATTCAAAAATAGAACTTGCATAAAAAAAAATTAAAGCCTCCTTAATGCTAATACACCACACACACACACACACACAAGCAAATTTTAGGGAAAGAAGCATAGTTATTTATGCTATAGGAATGTTGTATATGTATGTGTGTGTAAACTTTTTTTTATAGATATCTAAATACATTCATATACTCAAAATAAATATACACATATATTCACATTACTATTACTTATCCATGTGCATATAAAACTTAGGTGAAAATACACTTTAAGGATATTTTCTCTAATCAATGAAAATAAAGGTTTTCAAATTCCTTTCTAAGCATCTAAATATAATCTCAATGTGTCTAAACTACTTATACAATATCAAAGTTATTATTTTCTTTCTTGAATATGAAATAAAATACAAAGGAAGATTTCTTTTTTTTCATTTAGAATAATGTACTATTACTTTCATTCCTTACATAGAAATAACGCTGAAAACAACAACCCTACTTTTTCCAACAATACATAAAGATAATAATATGATATAATTTTCTTACTTCTAATACAAGGAAAAGATTGTAGAGCGATAAGAAAACAAAATAATTACAAGCATGTCACATGCTAGGAATTTATGTGGCCTTAAGTTTAAACTTTTACAAGAGGCATCATAGCCATTCGACACCTCAAAGTACAATTGTATAGTAGTCATCTTCCCATTAGCTCCATAAAAACTAGAAAGTCTTTCTTTGATAAATCTGCAAAATAAAAGCTAATAGACCATGGGAGGCTCACCTCGCAACCTAGGGCCATTACATGGCCAACCTTGAGTTAGGGGAACAAATATGGATAGGGTTTACAAACACATAAAACTAAACATTGACATAAAAAAACAACCAACAAGTAAACCTAGTACAAAAATTCCCTTCTCATGGATATTCACATAATGGGTCACCTTGGACCCATAGAAGGGGTGAAGGTGGAATCTACCCAAATAGGTGAATCCATTCTACATTAATGTAACATGCCTTCAACAAGGGCCATGAGACAAATACAATGCCTTCACAATGCTATAACAACAACCATCAACCATTCATTATTCTACACAAATCAATACCCTTATGACCCCCAAACAAAACTTACAAGAATGAAAATATGGATGCCCATAGATCCATGCCTCATCCCGTTCCTCCTTAAGGAAGGACTCTGCACTAGATGGGTATTCCCAACTCTATCCCTTCACCCATCCAAGCTCTCTTCCCTCTCAAGGGTGAGTTTGGCCTTGCACACAACAAAACTGCAATACTAGAAATAAAAACCAGAAATTTCATTTACTAAGAAGCCATTAAAACACACATGAAGCTTTGCAAAACTACACAAACATATAGTAAATGAAATATATATATTACAACAATAGAACAAGAGTCTTCAAGATCTACCAACCTCAATCAAAGCTATGGAAAAGTCAGTTGAGAAGAGCTTCCATTCTACAAGCCTTCTTCCTTGCTAGGTCCACCCAAAAATCTGCTAAGTCCACAAGAAGTCTCAAAAAATTGGAGAGTGGCTCAAAATTGATGCAGGAGCATCCTGGGTGTAAGAGCAATCTTGCATCACCCAAAAATATTTATGTTTTTATTCAATAAGGGTTATTTTGTGCAGAGCTACTATTTATGGAAAGTTACTATTTTTGGTAATTTTTTTGCATATGCTCAGAATGATCTGATTTCTTTTTTGGAGGTTCATTTTGGTCATGTAAGTCTGCTAGTAAAGTTTCATTGCCAGATCAAGTGTATATTGGAAGATATTGAAGATTTTTGGTATTGGCAGCAGGGTACAGAAACTTTGAACTCAATTTTGAAGGCTTTAGAGGCCCCAGATGAGGTCGAAAATTTGGGTGATGGGCGCTTGTGCGGGTCAAGCCTGTAGAGCACTTCGTGGTATTTTCAAAATGGGGTTATAATAGCCGATCGGGTCAACTGGTGATGACTTATGGTCTTCGGAAGTTGGGCCACCTGAAATGGTGAAAAATAATTTTCTTCAAAATTTCTG
Source organism: Chamaecyparis obtusa (assembly GCA_027943335.1). Taxonomy (NCBI): domain Eukaryota; kingdom Viridiplantae; phylum Streptophyta; class Pinopsida; order Cupressales; family Cupressaceae; genus Chamaecyparis; species Chamaecyparis obtusa. Next base: position 174,993 of record BSBK01002743.1, on the reverse strand, counting down.
TTCGGGTTTCAAAGGTTATCTTGAGTCGACTATGATGTAATAAAATGTAAAATAAAATAATTCTAAGTTTGGTCAGCCTTATTGGCTAAAATTCTGGAACCTTCCCAGGCGTTGGATAATTGCCTATATAAGGAAGGCTATATTATTATCTTAGGCAGTTCAGAATAGTTCTGGGTAGTAGATCTGGGTAATAGTTCGAGGCTTTGTCCTACAGAATATTGTAAGGGAATGCCCATGTGGCTTTGCATATTGTAATTCTGAAAGTTTGTAATTCCACATTTGTGGAGATAATAAGAAGCCAATTTTCTGTTCTTGCATATTGTTGTTGTTTCTCTATATCTGTTATGTGTTTGTGGTATTAAGGGGAGCACCCTTCATCAGGTGGTATCAGAGCAGGAGTTCTTGAGTGTGTAAACAGATCACCGACTGTGAGGCAGTTTGCACCAGGACCGTGGCTAGGGTTTCAGTGCGCATCGCGAAAATGCCTCCACGAAGGGAACGTGGTGGAAGAGCTGGTGTTGTGACACCTGAGGTTAGAGAGCTACAGAGACAAGTGCGAGCATTGCAAGAAGAGATTCGTAGAGGAATGAATCTTAATGTCAGAGATGAAAGCGAGGATGAAGCCGAAGAAGAATATCAAGAAGGAGAAGTTGAAATTGTGAACCAGGAGGAAGAAAGACTTTTTCGGGCGATTTTCAAGATTGGGAAAACACCTAAGATTGAGGTTCCTACATTTTCTGGAAATCTTAACCTAGAGGAATTGATTGACTGGATCAATGAATGTGAGGAATATTTTGAGTATGAAGATGTTGAGGATCCTGAGAGGGTCAAATTTGTGAAGGCCAGACTGAAAGGTCATGTGAAGATATGGTGGCAAGAGATTCAGTTGTAGTGAAATAGAAGGGGAAAGGAGAAAATCATGAGATGGGATCAGATGGTGGATAAATTGAAGCGACAGTTCATTCCTGTTGACTATGAGCTTGACCTACTGAAGAAAATGCAGAGTTTGAAGCAAGCAGGAAGATCTGTTCAAGAGTATATGGAGGAGTTCTATTGACTCCTCATCAGAATAGGCCATGCCGAAGCTGATAAGGAGAAAGTTTCCCGATACCTTAATGGGTTAAGGCCAAGCATTCAGGAGGAGTTGAATCTGGTTCGAATGAATAGTATTGAAGAGGCATACCAGTTTGCCCTAAAAGTAGAGGAAAAGCTGAACAAGAAGTTTGAGAGCAGACAAAACGGAAGAGGTCGCGGTGGAGGATCTGGTGGACGGTCATATGGTGGCCGAAATGAAGATCCGAAAAAGAAGGATGAGGCTAGTAGCAGTCAGAATCAGAGAGGAAACAATTCCAATCGCTTCCAGGATCAGAATAATAGAGATCAAAGAGGAAGGGGAAGAGGACAAAGATCTGGAAGAGGTGGCTTCTGTGGAACATGTTTTCACTGTGGAGAAGAAGGTCATAGGGCATTTGAATTTCCTCAGTGCCAAGGCAGAACGGATAGGAGAAATGAAGGCCAGGCTAGAGTTGCACATGTAGATGAAGATGCCAGATCATCAAATTCTGAAGATGCTGAAAGAGGAGAAATGTTGATTAACAGAAGAGTCCTGTTGAGTGGTGAGAATGAACCTGAGAAAAGGAGGAGCTTGTTTCACACTAGGTGAAAGTGTGAAGGTAAATGTTGTGATGTGATTATTGATAATGGAAGCACTGACAATTTGGTGTCAGAAAAGATGGTGACAAAGTTGAAGCTCAAGAGACAGAAACACCCACATCCATATCGGATTGCCTGGGTACAGGATGACCACAAGGTCATGGTCAATGAACAATGCCTAGTGAAGTTCAAGATCGGCGGGTACCAAGATGAGGTACTATGTGATATCATCTCTACGGATGCATGTCATATGTTATTGGGTTGACCTTGGCAGTTTGACAGATGTGCTGTACAGGATGGTCCTGCGAATACCTATTCCCTGACAAAGGATGGAGTGTGACATAAGCTAAAACCATTGAAGGAGACTGAAGAAAAGGTATGTGGTAATGCAAGGATAACTTTTGTTGATGGAAGAAATTTCCTAAATGGTATGAGGCATGAGCATTTATGTTTTACTTTAATTCCAAAATCTGGTAAAGAGGAAGTAGAAGATGTTCCTGTAGAAGTTGCAGATTTGTTGAATGAGTTTCAGGATATTGTATATGATAACGTGCTTGATGGATTACCACCAGTCAGGAAGATCAGTCATCAAATGGACTTGATCCCAGGAGTGAGTTTGCCGAATAAGGTAGCACACAGAATGACACCTGCAGAAAGTGAGGAGTTGAATAGACAAGTACATGAACTGTTACAGAAAGGATTGATCCGTGAGAGTCTGAGTCCATGTGTTGTACCAGCGGTATTAGCACCAAAGAAGAATGGAGAATGGAGGATGTGTATAGATTCTAGGGCAATAAACAAGATCACAATCAAGTATAGGTTTCCATTGCCACGAATGGATGATATTATGGACTGTTTGAGTGGAGCTGTGTATTTCTCAAAGATAGATCTGAAGAGTGGATATCATCAGATTCAGATCAGAGAAGGAGATGAATGGAAGACTGCCTTCAAGATAAAGGAAGGACTATATGAGTGGTTAGTCATGCCTTTTGGGCTAACCAATGCGCCGAGCACTTTCATGCGGCTCATGAACGAGGTTCTGAAAGAATTTTTGGGTAAGTTTGTCATTATTTACCTAGATGATATTTTGATCTTTAGTAAGACATTGGATGAGCATATGATGCATATTCGTATGGTATTTGAGAAGTTGAGAGAAGAGAAATTGCTGATTAATTTGAAGAAGTGCAGTTTTGTGAAGAAAGAGTTAGTGTATTTGGGGTTTGTAGTTTCAGGAGAAAGTCTAAAAATTGACCCAGAGAAGGTAGAGGCTATCCTTGAATGGCCTACTCCAAGGAGTGCTACTGACGTAAGATCTTTTCATGGTCCAGCTAGCTTTTACAGAAAGTTTATCAGAAATTTTAGCAGTATTTGTGGACCCTTGACTGAAACAATGAGAGGGGATAGAAAAGAGTTTAAGTGGACTAATGGGGCAGAAAAGAGTTTTCAATTGTTGAAACAAAAAGTTACAGAACAACCAGTTTTAGCACTTCCAGATTTTAATAAGGTGTTTCAAGTAGATTGTGATGCTAGTGGTACTGCAATAGGAGCTGTTATGAGCCAAGAAGGTAAACCTGTTGCTTATTTTAGTGAGAAGTTAAATGATGCCAAGAGGAAATATTTTGTTTATGATCAAGAATTTTATGCTATAGTTCAGGCATTAAAGAAGTGGAGACATTATCTGCTTCCTAAGGATTTTGTTTTGTATACTGATCATCAAGCTTTGCAATATTTGAATAGTCAAGAAAAATTGAATCAAAGGCATTTGAAATGGGTTGAGTTTTTACAGAGCTATACATTTGTTTTGAAACACAGGAGTGGAAAGTCTAATAGGGTTGCAGATGCTCTTAGCAGAAGGAAACTATTACTGAGAGAAATGCAGATTGAAGTGGCTGGGTTCAAGGAACTCAAGAATTTGTATCCATAGGATCGTGATTTTGGTGAAGCTTGGAAAGCTTGTACAGAACCTGTTACTCTAGACAGGACGAAATGGCTGGATTTTATCATCCAAGATGATATGCTATTCAGAGGGAGTCAGTTGTGCATTCCACGAAGTTCTATGAGGGAGAATCTCATCAAGGAGAAGCATAGCGGAGGATTGACTGGACATTTTGGTCGTGACAAAACCCTTGCTTTGAGCATAGCGGAGGATTGACTGGACATTTTGGTCGTGACAAAACCCTTGCTTTGGTTAGTGAAAATTATTATTGGCCACAATTGCAGCACGATGTGAAGAAGTTTGTACAGAGTTGGAGAGTATGTCAGATGGCGAAAGGAGTGAAGCAGAATACAGGGTTGTATTAGCCATTATCTGTACCAGAGAAGCGTTGGGAGGATATCAGCATGGACTTTGTTCTTGGTTTACCGAGGACACAGCGGGGACACGATTCAATTTTTGTGCTAGTTGACAGATTTTCAAAGATGGCACATTTTATTCCCTGTAAGAAGACTAATGATGCTATTCATGTAGCAGAATTGTTTTTCAGAGAAGTAGTGAGACTTCATGGTTTGCCAAAGACCATAGTTGTAGATCGGGACACTAAGTTTGTTGGATATTTCTGGCGTACGTTGTGGAAGAAGTTGAAGATAGATTTGAAGTTTAGTTCATCACATCATCCACAGACTGATGGACAGACAGAGGTGCTGAATAGGAGTTTGGGGAATTTGCTGAGATGTTTGGTTGGAGATAAGCCAACAGGATGGGATTTTATTTTACCACAGGCCGAATTTGCATACAATAATTCTATCAATAGGAGCACTGGTAAATCACCATTCCAGATTGTATATGGAAGTAGTCCATGAAATGCATCTGAATTGAGGAAGATAGATAAAGGAGAAATAAGTAGTGCTGAAGCTGAGGATTTTGTAGAACACTTGAAGAACATCCATGGGGAGGTGAGGAAGCATATTACCAAGATGAATGCACAGTATAAGGCTAAGGCAGATGAGAAAAGGAGGTATAAGAAATTTTAGGTTGGTGATGAAGTCATGGTTCATTTGCGGAAGGAGCGGTTTCCAGTTGGTACATATAACAAGCTGAAAATGAAGAAGTTTGGACCATGCAGGATATTAAAGAAACATGATTCAGGAAATGCATATGAGGTAGAATTGCCTACCGAGCTAAATATTTCACCAGTGTTTAACATTTCAGATCTGATAGAGTATCATGAGGGAGGTGTTGAAGATGAGATCACAACGGCACAGTGGAGTATTCTAGCAACTAGTTCAGACACTAAGGAGATTGAAGATATACTGGATAGTCATGTTGGAAGAAGCACCAGGAATAGGACATATGAAGAATATCTGGTCAAGTGGAAAGGACGACCTGTTCAAGATTCATCATGGCTAACAAAGGAGGAGGTTAACCGTCTTGGTTTTCCTCTGCACCCCTGAGTCATGACAGGGTCACTTCTCAAATTACCCCGGGTGTCTGATGCAGGAGCATCCTGGGTGTAAGAGCAATCTTGCATCACCCAAAAATATTTATGTTTTTATTCAATAAGGGTTATTTTGTGCAGAGCTGCTATTTATGGAAAGTTACTATTTTTTGTAATTTTTCTGCATGTGCTCAGAATGATCTGATTTCTTTCTTGGAGGTTCATTTTGGTCATGTAAGTCTGCCAGTAAAGTTTCATTGCCAGATCAAGTGTATATTATAAGATATTGAAGATTTTCGGTATTGGCAGCAGGGTACAGAAACTTTGAACTCAGTTTTGAAGGCTTTAGAGGCCCCGGATGAGGTCAAAAATTTGGGTGACGGGCACTTGCATGAGTCAAGCCTGTAGAGCACTTCGTGGCATTTCTGAAATGGGGTTATAATAGCCGATCGGGTCAACTGGTGATGACTTATGGTCTTCGGAAGTTGGGCCACCTGAAATGGTGAAAAATAATTTTCTTCAAAATTTCTGTTCGGGTTTCAAAGGTTATCTTGAGCCAACTATGATGTAATAAAATGTAAAATAAAATAATTCTAAGTTTGGTCGGCCTTATTGGCTAAAATTCTGGAACCTTCCCAGGCGGTGGATAATTGCCTATATAAGGAAGGCTGTATTATTATCTTAGGCAGTCTAGAATAGTTCTGGGTAGTAGATGTAGGTAATAGTTCGAGGCTTTGTCCTACAGAATATTGTAAGGGAATGCCCATGTGGCTTTGCATATTGTAATTCTGAAAGTTTGTAATTCCACATTTGTGGAGATAATAAGAAGCCAATTTTCTGTTCTTGCATATTGTTGTTGTTTCTCTATATCTGTTATGTGTTTGTGGTATTAAGGGGAGCACCCTTCATCAAAAATTCCCTCCATCCCACTAAGAAGGAAAGCCTTACCTAACCTCAAAGTTGATTGGACACACTCACCTAGGGTTCTCTCTAAACAAGAGGGAAAATTCAAAATGTATATGAGGAGAGGACTTAGCATGTCATGCCCCGTTAGGGAACTAGGGAAGAGAACAAAGATTCTCTTAAATAAAAGAAAACCTATGTAGAGATTTATGAAAAATTTTGAATTTTAAAAAGAATTAAATAAACAAAACATAGATTAACTTAAATTCCTCCTAGGTTCCCTTCTTACTAAATGCATGATTCATTTAAGTCCATTAAGTAAGCTAACAACAAGATTTACTTCACAAAGAAAATTTTCATCATATCGTTATAAGATTCTTTATTAAGAACTATAAAGTACTTTCATTTCAATTTTCCATTTAAAATCATCTATATTCCGAAGTATCCTTTATGAACAATATAACTTTTAAATTAAATAGAATCATCTAAATCATTTGATACATTGGAAATATACTACATTTGTTTCACTAGCTTTTCCTTTAATCATCCATAATGAAAATCATACTACTTAACTTTTTATCTTACAAAATCATTTTCTTTTCCATCATACATCTTATATATAAATTTCAAATCTCCCTTTTCCCTTTTCCTACGCATTCAAAATACATCAATTTTAATTACATTAATGATTACATTACATTCATCTCCTCTTGGGACATAACAATAATTTTACATCATGAAAGATAATTACAAAGCCTTCATTGTTCAAAAACTGGTACATAAGCAAGCATGAATCTTCAAACACTACATCTGCAAAAGATACCTTGATAAAAGATTTACCACCCAACCACGTGGATACCCAAAAGGCCCACTCCCCTATGCTAGGAGATAAACACCAAGGTCCACAAAGAAGGAATAGCTAGGCCATACCTAAGGTTGGGTAAGCTTTCCCAAATCACAAATAAAAGAAGATCAAAGTATAAATATTTCTCCAAAAAGGTTCTAAGGCTTGGTAGAAATTCTAAGCAACAACCTAAGTGAGTGTCATCACATAGCCCCCACCCCTTGGGTTGTCCTGGTACTAGCCACTCCAGGCCCCAGCCCCCAAGTAGGCACATGCAGGATCGAATGCCTTTCATACAGACAAGTGTCATTCGATTGTACCTACACATAGGTACCTTCTCCCACTCCCATCCATAGCCTTTAATAGCACTAATGGCATGGGCGAGGCACATTTAATCTTTTTAATGTTTGAACCCATTCCCATAAGTTTAATTAAGTTTTCACTTGTTAAATAACTCTTTAGTCGGTTATCCTGGTTCTAGCCACTTAGGGCCCTGGCCCCGCACTAAGAGCCACTCACTAGGTGTTGTTAGGTTTTCTACCCTTAACCCACATTTCACAGTCACATCATACATGTAGTAAAAACACATTATAAACATATTTGAGAACTACTACAAAGAATAGAAAATAATAAGATAGTTTATGGATGTTTAGGGAAATTAGGAACGTTTAAGGATGTTTAGAATGCTCCCGATCCTCTTAGACAACTCTAAACCCTAAATTGCTTCCTTAACACATCCTAACCCTATTGACGCATCTAAATGCATTGATCATAACCTCCACCAAACAAGTAATGAAAAAATTTAAGGTTTACACAAAATTCCATATACCAAAAGATAATGTTCCATAAATTTCATTCTAAGTCTGAAATTTGACTAAGCCTGAAATTTAACTAAGTCTGATTTTATTAAAAATCTAAAATCTAGAAGTTGCAACTTAACTCCTAGGAAGCTGAAACCTATCCCAATCAATCTGAAAGGTACCTAATCCCTTTATACAAGTATAACTTAAAGTATAAGAAATTAAAGTATGTAAACTTATACTTAAAGAAATTAAAGTACGCAAACTTATACTTAAAGAAATTAAAGTACGCAAACTTATACTTAAATGTTATAATGTTATACTTGTATAAAGTGAAAACCTAATTATTATACCATTTGGCTTAAATATTATATTTGTTCAACTTTGAAAACCTAATTATTATACTACTTGGCTTAAATATTATACTTGTTCAACTTCAACCCTAACACAAACGTAGCCTCCAACCATGTGGAAATGACAGATGTAATAACAATTAACTCTACCAAATGATAGAGAACCAAAACATGAGAATAAAATGCTTTTATACTCAAGATTCTATAAACTTGTATAAACGGTTGGCTGGCATAATAAAATGACATAATATTTCTATTGCAATGACAAAATATTAAAAATGGCTGGCATAATACAAATAAAACAAAAATAGCTGACATAATAACGTTTGTATTGTATATACAAATATAGAATAAATTTTCATTAAAATGACAAAATGTTTGTAGTGCCAGAATATTACAATAAACAAATGACAGGATATTACGATAATATAACATTCCTAATACAATAACAAAGCATTTGTATAATGTATGGATGGCTGGAAAAATAATAAAATAATGTATCAACATTCTGTAAGAATACATTATTATAGAATACATTAATGTATTAATCCTTCTGCAATAATACATTATTACAAAATACATTAATGTATTAATAATACACAATACAATAATAATACAATAGTGCTCAAATGTTTTTTCATAATAATACACAATACTAAAGCATTCAAATAAATCTAAAACAACATTCATACTATAAAAAGACATGTATTTCTCAGGATGGATTCGAACTTGGAGTCCTGTGAAGATCGGTTGATGAAGAAGAAATCAAGCCTCTAAATCTCTTCCAGCACTCCTTCGAATTCCTCCTATAGGCAAGCTCCAACTCTTCACCTCCTCTCAGATAAAATCAATTCTCTCCCTTCTCTAAACTATAGAAATACCTTATTAAAATTAAAGCCTCTTCTCAAATCAAGATTTCCTCTCCAACTCCCACACACAGGAAAGTCTTCCTATAAATAAAATGGAGATTGTGGTTGCACGGGTAATCCAACCGATGCAACCATCTCAACTATCCATCCATTATTAGTTAATGAGATGGTTTACAAAACCATTCCCATAAAGGGAGAAATAAATTTTAATTAAAACTATAATCTATGATTCCTAAATTTAAGGATGCCAAAATAGATAATATAATCTTAAAAATAATTTACTAATTTATTTTAACTATGGTAATAGAATTTTACTAATCCTATTTACCATTTATAAGAATAACATAGATTTATAAGAATAACTTCCTTCACACGAATAATTAATTTATTATATAATAATATATATTTATATATGTATTCATAGGCATATGTGTGCAACCATATGCTTATGGTACATATACCATAAATAAGACACATTATTGCAAATATTAAATATTAAGAATAACATTATTATAAAATATATTATTTATTCATACACTAATCCACAATCTAAAATATATATTAGGTAGCTACTAACATAAGTTAGATTTTACCACTATTATTTAAAATATTTTATTATTAATATTTCCATAGACACTTTGTTATTATGAGTATTATAAAATAATACCATAACATTATTCATTATTTATTGATATTATAATCACATGATTTAATCACATGGCAACTCATTGCCAACAAGATATGCTAGTCTAATAGTAGCTACTACTAAAGATAAGTTACTAATTCATACCTTCAAATAGACAATGAATCACATCAATAATCTACTAACAAAGTTGAGCATACCATGAAGTAAAAACTACCATACTCAAAACCTCATTCTCAATTAATACAAAAGACAAGAAACTAGCTACAAGATCCACAAAACCAGTAAACTGAGAGATCACATAATACATCCACACAAGGGAGTGACTCAGAACTTCCCACCTAAGGATGAAAGGATTAAAGGTGAAGTTTCTTCATGTTGAACCTGGTGATATCTACGTAACAACAACAATGATCCAGGATTTTGAGGGATCACTCAGACCTATGAAGCCAGGTGGAGACGATACCCGATACTTGCAATCCTGCATCACCAAAGAGGGATACATATATATACATATGGATATACAAATTAGATATATACAAGTAGATGACCAGGATCGATACATCATGTGGAACTTAACTAATTCAGTAACTATGACTTCATCCTGAGTCATGAAAACACATTAGACACATATCCATGAAACATAAAACATCATGATAATGGTTAGATTAAAATCCTTGGGTTAGATCCATAAAACATATATAAAAATAGATAGTTTTCTAATCTCATAAACATATAAATGATAATCATAAATGAGCATATCCATCATATCATCATCCACAAAACACAAATGTAAATGTATAGTTCTAACCATCATAATAGAATGTCCAAGTCAGAAAGTCCAAGTATCACCATAGGAGAGGTATTACATAGCACACATCCCAAATTCGCCAAATTTAAAAAGGGCATCATTTGAAGGGGCAAAAATGGTCAAAAAATATCTCATTGGTAAAAATTTGACCTCCAACCTAAGGTACACCTATGAGTAGTCTATTTTTAACCTTAACTGACTTTTAGGGTCACTTTCTACCTCTCAAAAGTCCACCTAGAGTTGACTCAAGAAAATAAAAATAAAAATAAAAATAAAAATAAATATATTCAAATAATACAACCAAGCATCACTTTACAACAATAATCATTACAACAAGGTTAACTTCTCCCCTTGGAGATAACCTTGGCTCAACAATATTTTACAAGTATCCATCTTTAATTTCCCCTTATATAAACCATGGTCTTACCTACACACTTGAAAAAATATTAGTAGCTGATGTAAAGTCAAATAATAGACACACACGCGCGCGCGCACATGCATGCACACACACGCACGCACGCACGCATGCACACACACACACACACACACACACACACACACACACACACACACACACACACACACACATATCTCAATTATCATATACTTTCACATCATAAAATTCTAACCGTATCACATGGTAATTCACATAATTTCCAACATTACATTTTGTGTATTTAAAACATACTTAATCAAGAGTACAATGATATATATTAATTAAACTAACATATTAACCATGATTATTTCTCATAAGCTTTCCTGACATAAATGTAAAATTAAAGCATCATATTCTAATCAAAGACTCATCAAATACTATATCGAGGATCTAATAATCAAGCATGGAAGTAAACTCCTAAATCGTCATCACATAATCATAGGTCATCACATAGTATCAAAATATAATGTCTCTATAGAAATAGTCCAACAAGATAAAATAAAGTATCCACATGAATCATGAGGTCAAAATAAACTGCTTTAAAATAATGGCACTGGGTGAGGCCTCACATCCTCCCCCAGAGGCATGAACTTCCTCCTTTAGTTCATCAAAAACATGGGGATACAATGCTTTCATATGTGTTGCATCCTCCCATGATGTCATAACCTCATCATAGCAATCCCAGTGGACCCTAACCTGGTCAAGCTCTCAGCCTTGAAGGGATAACATCCTGCAAGCCAAAATACATACGGACGTTGGGACTTCGAGGCAGAACGCTGGACCAGGTTAGGGTCCAGTGGGATTGCTATGATGAGGTCACAGCCTCATGGGAGGTTTCAGCACAGATGAGGGCCCAGTATCCGCACCTCTTCGATGAACTCCAGGAGGATGTTCATGCCTAGAGGGGGTGGATGTGAGGCCCACTTTCGGCCCACATAGTGATCCTATTTTATAGATATTAGCCTATCATTTTGATTATGTTTTTAGAGATACTTGGACTCTGTCGACTACTGATATACTATGTTGACTCGTTAGACTATTCATTTTGATGATTCTGCATATGGGATCCATAGTGTGTGTGGATTTGGTTTACGTTATTATATGATGTTTTGTGAACCCGATGATCTTGATGATATTTGAATTATGCTATGGAATTTCATTTGAATTATGCAATGTAATTATGAATATTATATGCAATTGAATGATTATTGTTATATCATGTATGTTTAATGTATTGGTTTCTTCTTTGAATTACTGATGCTGCACTGAGGTATTGCAGGTGGAAGGACCATGGAAAACACATTCGGGGAAATCACTTTGAACGTAGGGCAACTAGTTAAACCAAGGCCCCGTCTATTAAGAGACCTGAGGCCTCGTTGTTAAGTATTTTTATTCGTAACAGTAATCTGAAATGTATGTGTGTATTAATGTTATGTGTTGTGACATTGGATGTACCTTGTGTGAAATGTTATTTCGTAAAGTGTCACTTGACACTAATGTTAAATTTTATCAAGGTATGTCAAGTGTTGTGTGAGAGCATATGCTAGGAGTTTTAGGAAAATCTTAGCACGCCTTTTTGCCATAGGAACTATAATGTAGTTTCCATTCCCCATTCTCCATCTTATTCCTAGAAGTGAATTTAGAGGGTTAATAGTGGCTTTAGAAAGTTGTTTTATACCTTATTAGTTAACCCATTCTATCTACCCATGGGTTAGGGGTATTTTCACCTTATTAATAGCCTAAAATTCACTTTTTGACCCTTTTAAAAATTCATGTGCAACCTTGGACGAAATTGCAACTTGCTTGAAAGGGCCTAATTTATGAGGTTAGGTGTGGAAGCCCTATTTAGAGGAATTTTTGGCTAAGGATGACTCATTCACCCATTCTCTATCTTTAGAGAGTTCCAGAAAGTTAGAGGAGAAAGCTTGGAGTTTTGGAATAGGGCTCAACAATCCTTCCATAGCATTGGACTTGAGGTAGGAAATCTTGCTCTCATATGGTTTTAGAAGTTTTATATGTTTTGTGTTGATGTTTTTAGCTCCCCATGGTTGGTCATGGAGGAAGCTTGCCTTGTTTCATGTTGTGTTTTAGCTTCCCATGGTTGGTCATGGTGAGAGCAAGCATGCAATGTATTTTCTTATGTAATTGGATTTTGGGTTGTAACTCTTGGACTCACTCACCCTTGGGAGGGAAGAGAAGTCAAGAGGGGGTGTGGAAATGGAGGCAACTCCATGTGTAGAGTCTCCTCCATGTGTGAGGAAAGATGAACTTGGGTGAGTGATTTTCCCCAAGAAACCTTGCATTTAGCCCTTGTGGCAATGGGGGTATAAGGAGGGAAGAATGGCCATGTGAGCCTTGTATGAAATAGAGATATTTGGGTCCATGTGTGGCCTTGTTTTTGTTATGCAATGGTTATCTCCATGGTTTGTCCACCCACACCCCATAAAGGAAATTTATGAAATTCCTTAGTTATCTTCTTGAGGGAATTTGGGAATTTGTCAATGTTTGTTAATCTTGTTGTGATTGTGTGTGTGATTGTAACCTATTCAATGTGTTCTCCCCAAGCTCGGGGGTGGTCTCATGAGAGACCTTGGATGGGAGGTGAGCTGAAAAAAATTTGTTGGTTGTGTTTTGACCTGAACTTTTGGGCATCACAATAGCAATCCCAGTGGACCCTAACCTGGTCAAGCTCTCAGCCTTGAAGGGATAACATCCTGCAAGCCAAAATACATATGGCCTCTAATGCTAGCTGCTTGTTTGACTCCACCTATAAAGCATCCCAATCAATAATGTGAGACTCATCATAGATATAATTTCTCAATACATAAACATGAAATACATCATGGATATGTGACAAGCTAGGTGGTAGAGCTAGTTGATATGAAACTTTGCCTATCCTCTCTAAGATCTTAAAAGGTCCAACAAAATAAGGTGCGAGCTTAAAACCCTTTCCAAAATAGATTGGGCTCTTATACGGTCATACTCTCAAGAAGACTTTGTCACCAACTATATAGACATGATCAGTCATCTTCACATCTGTATACTTCTTCTCTCTATCCTGAGCCTCTCTAAGACGTTGCCTAATCAAGTCTACCTGCCTCTCCATCTCTCTAACCAACTATGGTCCCCCATCTAATCTATCCTCAATCCTATGCCAACTCAAAGGTGTCCTACAAGGTTTACCATACAAGGCCTGATAAGATGGCATACCCAAAGAAAAATTATACCCATTATTATAGGTAAACTCCACCTGGTGCTAGTACTCCTCCCATCTAGTTTGGTGATCCATCATATACATGCGGAGCATATCATCCAACACTTGACTGACCCTGTCAGTCTGACCATCTGTCTTAGAGTAATAAGTTGTACTTAAATTGAGCCTAGGGCCTAATGCTGACTACAACTCTCTCTAGAAGGATGATGTAAAAAGTGAATCTATATCAGATATAAGCTTATGAGGAACACCATGGAGTCTGATTATATCTTGTAAGAATACCTATGCTATTGCAGGTGCTGTGAAGTTCGTATGAATGGGTGACAAGTGGGATACCTTATTCAACCTATCCATTATCACCATAATAGCATCGTGGTGACGAGAAGACATAGGAAGACCAACAACAAATGCCATGGTTATAATATCCTACTTCTACTTGGGTACCTCATGTAGCTGAAGAATCCCAACTGGATGGTGGTGCTCTGCCTTAACTCTCTAACACTCCAAGCATCTAGACACAACCTTTGCAATGTGCAGTCTCATACCCGGCCAATGAAAGAGCTGCCTCAAATCTACATGTGACTTCTTGACTCTGGGGTGTATTGTATAAGGAGCTCTATGAGCCTCAAGGATAATGAAGTCATGCAACCCACTGGAATAAGGCACATAAATACATCCTCTATGAAAAATAATACCATCAGACCCTAGGTTATAATCCAATAACATCCCCTCAGGGGCTCTATGTGACTTAACCATCTGGCAACCCTCAAAGTAGAATCCATCCTCAAGAAAATGTGCAAAATACATCTTGTCAAATATGTGTTAGATGACATAGATGAAAGATCGTGATGTCTCATACTCAAGGAAAGTTCAACCACAGTCTCCTTACCCTTAATGTAATGGACATCAAATTTATACTCACAAAGGAACTCCATCCACCCCCTCTACCTAGCATTAATATTTGGCTGAGTGAATATTTACTACAAACTCTGATGATCTGAGTGAAGCTTGAATCTATCACCTAAAATAAAATGCCACCATCTTACCAAAGCATGCACAACAAGATGCAACCTCAAGGTCATGCGTAGGGTAGTTAAGCTCATGAGTCTTGAGTTTCATAGACTCAAAGGTAATAGCTCGACCACCCTGCATAAGGACTACTCTAATACAATAAAAAGATGCATCTATGCAAACCACAAACTTTGCTGAAGGATCTAGCACTGCAAGGATAGTTGCTGTAGTGAGTGCTCTCTTGAGCTCTTGAAAAGCTCTCTCACACTTCTCTGTCCACTCAAACTTTTTATCATTTCTTTGAAGGGAAGTAATAGGATGAGCCACTCAAGATAATTCCTTAACAAAATGTCTATAATATCCCACAAGACCCATGAATCTCCTCACCTCGGTCACACTAGAAGGTGTTGGCCAATCCATAATCGCTCTAATCTTAGATGGGTGAACATAAATCCCATCTCCTGATATCACATGACCAAGATAATGAAACTCTGATCTAAAGAAGGAACACTTTGAAAAACTTCTAAACAACTGATTATCCCTCAACTACTATAAAACCTATCTCAAATGCTCCTCATGCTCATGTTCATCTCAAGAAGACATCAAAATATCATTAAAAAATAATACAAAAAATTTATCGAAGAAAGAGAAGAATACTCCATTCATGAGACTCATGAATACATCTGTAGCATTAGTGAGTCCAAAAGAAACCACGGTGAACTCATAATGGCCATAGCATGTACATAATGTAGTCTTGTGGATGTTACTCTCCACAATCCTCAACTGATGATACCCTAACTTCAAGTAAATCTTAGAGAAGACATGGGGACCATAAAGCTGATTGAACAAGTCATATATCCTAGGAAGTGGATACTAATTCTTGATGGACACCTTATTTAACTATCAGTAATCCATGCACAACCTAAGAGATCTATCCTTCTTCTTAATGAATATGATAGGTGCACCCCATGGTGATACACTAGGATGAATATTTTCTTTCTACAAGAGGTCCTCCAACTAAATCTTGAGCTCATTAAGCTCATGGGTAGTCATCCTGTAAGGTTCTCGAGATATAGGCTCTCCTCCTAGCACAAGGTTAATATAGAAATCCACTGCTCTAGTTGGTGGCATACCAGGTAGCTCTAAAGGAAAAACATCTCCAAACTCCTACAATATAGGATGGTCATCAAGGGAAGGCTCCTTCTCAACCTCCTCCTCTCCATCACTGATGGTGATGGAAAATAAGTGAAAACCATTTTGCATTCATCGCTTAGGTGGCATAGCAGAAATAACACCAGGAGATATAGGTCTCTAAACTCCTGATATTACCGAAGATAAACAAAAATCATCCACCCACTCAACTCTCTTTTGACAACGATCCATCTTGGCACTGTCAGCATAAAGCCAATCTATACCAAGAATAATATCATAGGATCCAAGTGGTGTGATACGTAGGTTAGCTATGGTGGTCATGTTCCCAACCTACATCTCACATCCTCTCACCAAGGGATTAACTAACACCCAAGCACATAAGGCTAACTCAACCTCCCAACTCAAATCTTGCCTAGCTGCCACTAGCCCGCAATGCTCCACTACAAAAGGAGTAATTAAAGAATCAGTAGCTCTTGAATTAAAAAGAATAGAAATGCTACTACCTCCAATCCTACCTATAGCCTCAATAATGATGGTTTGATTCTTAGCCTAGCTATTATCAACAGCTGCAAACACTCAGTGATATCTACCTATGTCACCCACCATAGGCTCTAAACCTTCCGCCATCTGACTACCTACTAGATGACCTAAAGGACAATCTCTAGCAATGTGCCCTATAGCACCACAAGTGTAACATGGGCCTCTAGCATGAATCTGGATCCCTTGAGGCCTAGACTGCTACTATTCACCTGGAATACTAGATCTGAATCCACCTTTATAAAACTTCTAAGTTCTAGCTGGTGGTGTGTACTATGACTAAGATCTCTGATCTCATCGAGGACAACTATGAGTGCCACTACTTGGGATTAGAGCCTTGTTCTCCCTGTGGAGGCCTCTTTCTCTAAATCTACTGAGATTGCTACTGTTGCTGAGGTGGTCTGAATGACCCTAATCAGTGCTTCTGATTCCTTTTCTAGTGAATCTCTTGAAACCAAAAGATTGTAGTGTGGGATTGTGGTTCTGTGACCTATCCCAAGCATCATGAGACCTATTATGGATCTCCTCTAAAATCATGGCTCTCTCAATTATATAACACAATTCTCTAGGAGGTACCATCTGCACTCTATCAGAAATAGAATGGTTCAACCCCTTAATAAAGAGGTTGACCTAAAGTTTCTCGTCCTTCACATAGTCCACATAGGGAAGGAGCTCAAGAAACTTGTTCTCCTACTATGCCAGGAGCTCAAGAAACTCATTGATAGGATGTTTCCTAAAATTCTCTGACATGTATCGGGCTCTAAATCTCTCAAGGAATGTCTCCAATGTGAGGGTGTCTATAACCAAGCCGTTCTTATACTCCTCTTATCTCCACCAAGTAGAGGTAGTCCCTCTAAGCATATGCACTACCAAACGTTCCTTTAGGTTTCTCTCGTAAGAGTGCAACCCAAAGCAATGCTCGAGGCTCAAAAGGCATGCCTTAACCTCTGTCCCATTCGTAGATCTTGAAAAATGTTGTGGATGAAAGTGTAGAATCTCTTTGATCTGATCCCCCGCATCACAAGGTGCTCTATGTACTATATCAGGTGGTGGTTCTAGCATGTGTACTTACTCACCCTCTAAATGTCCCTGTCCCTCAGCATGTCTAGAAGGAGGACTCCCACTCCTCTCTCAGACCTCAGTTTGTTGACCTCTTGGTTGCAATCTATCTATAATGATGCCAATGTGATTCTGAAGGGTATTCATAATATCCTAGTTAGGGTTCGATGGGGGCCCAAGGGGAGGTCTTGGTTCGTCACCTACACCCTTTGTTAAATGATCAATATCCATTGTTGCCTCACGGGTAACCCTAGCACTTCGCGCATGGTGATGACCACTACACGCAACTGGAGGCATCCTACACAAGTGTAAAACAAAATATAAGTTGAAAATGTAATGGGTTTTTAGGATCCTACAGTTGAAACTTGGCTTTGATACCAAAATGTCATGCCCAAAAATTAGGGCAAAACACACAAAAAGAAAAATTTAGAACACAAACAACTAGGTTGCACACTAAGGTGCACTAAAACTTGAAACGTAAAACTCCAACCAACACACTTAACTCACAAGGGAAATCATGTCATGCGTTGGCTTGCCAACATCCCTTGCTTGTTAAGTACATCATCTGATGAAAGCCTAATTTGGGTTAAACATAGAAAGAATATGAGGGATTAACCCTAAGTCTATGAACTCAAAAAAAGACAAATAAGTAAGGGCATCTATGAGGATAACAAGCCTAGGGGCTCCTTCGAAGATGAACAGCCACATAGATTTAATTGTAACCCTGATGGCCCCTAACGAATTTCAGGGATCCATTAAGGGTCAAATGAAGAATTTGATTTAATGGTTTAACAAGTTAAAATGTGAACATAAAAATAACCCTATCGTATACTAGAGTTAATAGTCCATATTAAATTAAATATGATAATGTTCGAGTAAAGAATTAAAATTTATAACCCCTTGAGATTTAATTATAAATTAATTAATGTAAAAAATTTGTAGGTATAATCCCAACTTAGCGATATTAAACATTCAATAATATTATAAATATTTAATCAAGTAAATATTAATAAGGACTAATATCTTATCTAGGACCCACCTAGGGATTATAAGACTATTAATCTCCCTAATAATATAATATTCAAGAGAAATGCAATCAAGCATTAATTTTTTTTAAAAAAATTCAATTAATCCTTAAATAAAACAATAATAAATGATCAAATAATATTAAAATATAATAATATAAAATCCAATATCTCAAATATCAATAAATTAATAAAATATGATAAAAGACCATAATTAACAAACAACATTTAAAATTTCAAATAATAAATCTATTGAACATTAATGTCCAAATATATTTCAAAAATTTTCATAAAAAAGAATCTTGGAGTCAAAAAGGCAAAATACATAGATATAGTCATCATAGATATACTTTCTCAATACAGAAACATGAAATACACCATGGATATGTGATAGGCTAGGTGGCAAAGCTAGTCGATATGCAATCGGGCCTTTCCCAAATAAGATCTCAAATGGTCCAACAAAATGAGGTGCGAGCATAGAACCCTTTGCAAAATGTATTGGGCTCTTATGCGGTCATATTCTCAAGAAGACTTTGTCACCAACCATATAGACATGATTAGTCCTCTTCGCATCCGCATACTTCTTCTTACTTGATGGGGTTCATAACAAAGTGGGTTCAGTGTGTTTTGTGTTGGTCGATGGCCTAGTTCACCGATGGGTTTACTTTTGGATCTTCTTTCTGTGCCAACCTGTGTATTTAATTTTGGTCATTATTTAATAAAGGGATTGCTCATTTGGAGGCATGTGGATCTAAATCTAGGTTGTTCCTTTCTCCAATGCTGGATCCAAAAGATTCTAAAGACTGTTTTGTTTGGTATAAATATATAAATATGTTCTAGGCTGAGGAGGTAATGAAGAAACAAGGAACATAGGAAAATGAAGACCGCGGATCACGAATGGATGAGAACTGTTCTATTTCTATAATTCATTTCTATTGTATTGGCCATAACCGATAAGGCCTCACAACCCGACATGTGTCAAGTTTATATGAATGTATGAATATGATCTGCTTCCCTTATCTCCTTTTATGTGTTATTGCTTCCGTGTTGTGATTCTACTAGGTAGACTGGTAATTAGGTGAGCCTTTGGCCCCAATTGTCTTACCCTCCTTGTGTCATATAGGTAATAGGATCTAATTATAAATTTTGATTATAGTTATTAATTCTACAATAGAACATATTAATTCCACATATCGTGTGTTGAATCATCATATTATCATTGAACTATTGTATATTCGTATACAATTTGAAACACTTTAAACAATTACATAAATATAACTTAGATAAAATAAACAGAATTGATTGATATCTAATAAATTTGTATAATAGATAAAGATTGTTTCATAACTTACAATTAAAAAAAAAAACCTAAACATAAATTAATACATAGATAAAGAATAAACCAAAACTAAATTTAACTAAAATTAAATATACAAATTCAACAATATACAAAGATGTGACGTTTATAACTATACAACTTTTAAAATATCACAAAATTCAACACGCAACTGCTTTCAAAACTATATGCATAATGTTCTCAACATTGTGATTTTGAACCCTCCTCGTTCAGAACCATGCGCTCCAACCAGACGCCCCGTTGTTTTCCATTATGAATGGTGGATGCTCGATGTCAATAACTGCACGATGCAATAAAACATTCTTACAGATGGGCAAATTCCATGAGTTATTGGTGATCTGGATAAGCATTGGTGAGATTCCAGAACATTTTTCAACCCCAACTATTTCATGTGGCGAGATGATATCGTTTGCTTTCCGGCCAAACATTAAGTGGACGGTATTCCTAGATTAGTCAAATAATATGGATAAATATTCTCTTGCAAACATATACAAGTGTATAGAAACATAGATATCAAGTCGAAAAGAGCAGCTCAAGATGGATATATTCACACTGTCTATTCGCACAATGCACGCTTCGAAAGGCACTTTCCTTTTAATATATTCCTCCTGCCTATTCAGCGCATATTTAATAAGCTACTTCAAGCGTTAATGTATCATCACCAATATCCATTCCCCTCAATTCTGAGTCCAATGGAGTAATTGTTTAATACATTTTAAAAGTGGGAAAGATTCATGAAGGCGTCTTGCGTTAGGAGGCAGACCTTGTTGCTCTGCCAAGAATGACTTGCCCTTATGAGATCATCATGTTTATGACTGAAACATATTATGGGCAAGTCATTCTGGGCAGAGTACGTGTTCTCCTTCTCATGCAAGACTCTTCATGACCATTGGTTCAGAATTATGATTTACGATCCACTAGTCTATAATTTGGTTTTTTCAGTTTGCGAGCTTCTATTCCTTCATTATCGCAATCCAATGAGCTAAATTGCGTAGCATTGATGTCTTGCTCCCTAACCAGTCGTTTACCCATAACAGAATTTGAACATATCTATTGTTTTTCTTTCCAGGCAGCTTCTTTATTTGATATGCCAATGATTGCGTAAAAAGGAATGTTTATAGGGTGCCTTCATCTAATTGATTAGATCTTGGTTATATATTTTTATTATTATTACGATATTACTGAAATATAATATTTTGTTTCAAAAATAATAATATTATATGGTGGTTAAGATTATTAGAACATTTTCAATTGATGTGGTTGAGAGGTTGGACTAATCTGCATTAAATAAGTGAAAGAAATTAAGTATTCAGTTTAAATTTTTAAAATTATGATTGTAAATCAATTAGATAATTTGAATTAGAAATTGAATAGAAGAGATAATGATATTTAAGAGTAATAATTAAAGAATTATAATAAAATTGATGAGACTATAGAATTTGTCATACAATACATTTAGAAATAAAATATTTTGATTAGTATTTATTCATAAGATTTGAGTAAGCTTTCATAATACCAAACTATATTTTAATGTGTCTACAAAAGATTAATCATTACATATTTGTAATTTAACTTTAAACATATCTTGCTAATAATGAGACTTTTACTTTGTGTGTGAGAACATATGATCTTATAATTTTTTCTCATCAAATATTACAAGACATAAATAATGTTTTAATATATTGTAACCATTATCTCTAGAAGACAATAGTTTCTCTTCATCAATCCTAGGATATTTGTTAATATTGAAAACTAAGCATGCAAGCACCTAATGTTCTTCTTTGCACACACAAACTATTTTTTAGCGAAAAATATGCATCTCCTATTTTGAGTCCACATTTAAAGGAAGTAACTCAAATCCCAATTGACCATTTGGTACGCGTATTGAACTTTATCATCATTTTGAGCCTTTGTCACTTGAGTAAGTTTTCTTCTTGTGAGATACAACAATTTATGTGGATTTGGTCATTGAACCTTCATTGTGATCAAGAGATAATTTCTCAATAGAAGTATTAAGGATGTTGATTTATTAAAATATAATTTTTTGTGTTATTACACAGTTCTTCCAGTGTTACAAATTGCACACCTCTCCTACTTCAAGATACCAAAAAAAAATCCATTGTAACTAGGGCATGTCTCGATGAGAATAATTTTGTGCAAGAGAAACATGACTTGAGTATTGAAGACACATTACTTCACTATAACTGGTCATAAAATACGAGTTCTCGAGAAGTTCCTTATTAGAAAGTGATGTGAGGAAACCGGCAGGAAAAATAAAATGGTTTTCTCTATATTCATATGGATATGAATATAGGAAGAGGAGAAGGGAGATGGGTGGTCGTAAGACTATTGGCACATACATGAATGCATCATACCTTATTCATGGTTGTATGAATCATGTTAGGGTACACCTATCTTTTCCTTCATTTTAATTTTATATACCAATCTATTGTGTTTTATGTTGTGGAACAATACCTTTAACATTTTCTTTTCTTGAAGAAGTGTTGTTGATTGAATTTTGCATCTATGTTTGTGGTGTTTTCTGTTTAGTGCAGTCATAAATATAGAGAAACTATTCTTTGTATTCTCATTTTCTCTACTACATCTTTCTCGACCATGCTACGAACACCCACGATACTACTGTAAAGAATTTAGAAGAAGACTAAATTCTAGAAATGCACAAAAATGCTCTATTTTCAGCAATGAAAAAATTCTAAATCCCCAAAATAGGGCAAACACAAGAGCTAGAGAATTTATGCAAGAATTTGCTTGCTTCTATTCAAGCTAAAACAATTTCTACAATATGAAATAAATTTGCAACTGCTCGAGCTGCATACAAACCTCTATGAGCTTCACAAAGCTCTTTACAAGATCATCTGAAGCAATCACTACTTAACAAAAAGATCATTCACATCTTTGATTAAAAAAGAGTATTCAAAATATTACTTGCTGCTGCATATAAAAGGAGAGATTACAAACATGTATATCTCTTATGAAAGAATAAAGACTTTCTTTCCTTTATAAAAAAATTATTGTCAAAAGAAGAAGATGGAAGAAAGAAGAATTCTATAGAAGAAATCAGATTTCTCCAAATCTGATTTGAACTTATCTTCCAAAAGTTCATTCAAATATATCTGAAATTAACTTTATCAAAAAAAGTCAAATATGGAGGCTTCAAACAATCAGATTTGATTTGAAAATCCAACACTCCCCCATTGTCTTAAGCTGACAAAACAATATCATGCTTGATCCAAACTAACTACGCCAAGATTTCTCCTTAGGCGCTCAAAACTTGCAATGCCCAATGGCTTGGTGAAAATGTCTAGTAGCTGCTTCTCTGACCTGCAAAAATCTATTTTTATTTCACCATTCTCAACTAGTTCTCTAATAAAATGATATCTAATTTCAATGTGTTTGCTTCTTCCATGAAACACTAGATTCTTTGACAATTCTATTAAGGAAATATTGTCACAAAATATTGTGGTTCCATCCTTTTGTTCTTGCTTCAAATCTGCCAAGATTCTTCTTAGCCAAATAGTTTGACATATTGCTGCATTTTCTGCTATATATTCAGCCTCTGCTATAGATTGGGAAACTATGGGTCGCTTCTTAGAAGCTCATGAGATTACACCTGAACCCATGTGAAAGACATATCTGAAAGTGCTCTTCCTATCATCCAAACTCCTTGCCCAATCACTATCTATGTAGCCAATAAGATCAAAAACATTTTCTACAGTATACAAAATACCATATCCTTTGGTGCCTTTCACATACCTTAGGATTCTCTTTCCCACTTGCCAATGGGAGTCCTTTGGAGTTTCCATAAATCTAGGAATTAAACTTACTGGATGCATAATGTCTGGCCTAGTACCTGTTAAATACATCAAACTTCCAACTAAAATTTTATATAAAGTTGGATCCACACTGCTACTACAATCTTGCTTGCTTAACTTCAAACCTATTGAAGTTGGTGTTGGAGTAGGCTTGCTACTTTGCATTCTAAATCTCTCTAAAATCTGATTTGTGTATCTTTCTTCAGAGATAAAAATACCATCATGCATTTGTTTTACTTCTATGCCTAAAAAATATCTCAAGAGACCTGAGTCTGACATTTCAAACTCACTTTTCATGGCCTCCTTAAAATCAGCAATGAGGAAATCATTATCCCCAGTAAAGATTAAATCATCAACATACAAGACAATAATTAAAATATTACCATTAGTTGCCTTGATGTAAAGAGTGGGCTCACCATTGCTTTTGCAAAAGCCATTGCTCATCAAATATGAGTCAATTCTGCTATACCATGCCCATGGAGCTTGCTTAAGCCCATAAAGAGCCTTCTTCAACCTATACGCTTTACTTTCATGACCCAGAACTTCATAACCAGGTGGCTACTCCACATAAACCTCTTCTTTCAATACTCCATTCAAGAAGGTAGACTTCACATCCATTTGATATACCTTCCATTTGTGCTGGGATGCAATTGCAATGACAACACACACGATTTCCATTCTAGCAACTAAGGCATAGGTCTCATCATAATCTATACCATACTATTGTTTGTACCCCTTAACCACCAATCAAGCCTTATGCTTATCAATTTTTCCTTCAGCATTGCTCTTGGTCTTGTAAACCCATTTAACTCCAATAATTTTCTTGTTTGGAGGTAAATTAGTGAGCTCCCAAGTCTCATTTCTTTTTATTACATCCATTTCCTCATCCATGGCCTTATACCATTTTTCTTCTTTTTCAGCATCCTCAAAATAAATGGGATCACTATGAGAAAATAATGCAAAATTGATATTCTCATCAAATTTATTTTCATACCTTTCATCTTGGTATATCTCCCTTAGACTTTTGGTCTTTCTTGGCACTAAGGAGGTGAGAGTGGCATCATAACTCTTAGTATTGCTGCTTCTACTCTCTATGGGGCCAATTTGCAACCTTCTGGAGCCTTCTATACCTACTGGTATTTTATTTTGCTGATCAACAATCTCATCATCTTCATCAATAATAGGCGCTTTGCTTGAAGTGCTTGAAGATGTATCCATTGAGCCATCCCATGACTCATTCTCAATGAACTCCACATCTCTTGAAGTGATGATCTTCTTACCAAATGGATCATATAATCTATATGCCTTAGATTTTGGACTATTACTAGTAAAAACACACTTCACTCCTTTATCATCAAACTTTTGCCTTTTCTCTTTTGGCACATGTGCATATTCTACACACCCAAACACTCTCAAGTGTTCAACCGTCCATCTATGCTTTTTCCATGCTTCCATTGGAATCTTGTCACAGACTACTATTGTAGGACTTCTATTTATTAAGTATACTGATGTTGCTACAGCCTCTCCCCAATATTCAATTTGGAGTCCCTTTTCTTTCATCATACTTCTTGCCATTTCAATGATGGTTCTATTTTTTCTTTTAGCCACTCCATTTTGCTATGGAGTATAACTAGCTATAAGCTCTTTCTTTATGCCATTCTACCTACAAAAATTTACAAAAACATTGGAGGTATATTCCCCCCTCTAGCTGATCTTATGACTTTAAGATTTTTCCCACATTCATTTTCAGCCTGGGCTTTAAATTCTATAAACTTATCAAAAGCTTCAGATTTATTTTTCATAAAATAGACCCATGTTCTACGACTGAAATCATCTATGAATGTCATAAAATAAGTACTCCCCCCAATGGAATTGATTTTCATACGGCCAACTAAATCAGTATGGACCAATTCTAATGGTGCTCTTGCCCTTCTAGAGTTTCCAAAAATAAAGGGCAGCCTATGTTGCTTACCCAAAATATAAGCCTTACACTTACTACTGAACTTTTTTCTTGATATTGTTGCTCGTGGAAGTATTCATGTTAAATTTTTTCATGGTAAAATTAGAAGATTTGATGGTGTCTTGCATATCCCAGGACTAGCAAGGAATTTTTTATCTGTTAGCAAGATAATAGATTTGAGTGTGCCTATATAGTTTTCTGAAGCAAGTGCAAAACTGGTGAGAGGTGCTTTATGGTGATAGTAAGAGGAAGAAGATTAGGTACATTGTACCAGCTTGATCCATGCACAACTAAGTGCAATAGTACTTCTGATAATATTATTAAAAAGACTACCTAGTTGAAAAAGGAGAGGGTTTCTTTTTCAACAGATGGTCATGGTTTTTCAGTACCCAAGGGTGCTTTGTCTACCGAATCAAAGTTGCCTCTAGAGAAGACCATGTTGTTGGACCAGAGACTTGGCCACATAGGTGAGAATGGTCTATAGACCTTGAAAAATAACACCTTTTTGATGGGTTGAATGAATGCAATCTTGAATTTGATTTTTGTGAGCATTGTATTTATGGAAAACAAAACCTCATTTAGTTTTACTTGAGTTCTCATAAGTCTTCTTATATTTTGGATCTAATCCATTAAGATGTATTTGGTTAGGTTGATGTTCCTTCTATTAGTAGATCAATTTATTATGTTTCTCTCATTGATGATTTCAGTAGAAGAACTTGAGTTTATTTTCTTAAGAGTAAAGTTGAAGTTTTCAGTTGTTTCAAATAATTTAAAACAATGCTTGAGTTGTAGACTGGAAAGAAGATAAAATACTTGAGAACTAATAATGGTGGTGAATATTACTCTAATGATTTTGATACATTTTGTAAAATTTGTGATATTAAGAGATAAAAGACAACTCCATATTATCAACAATAGAATTGAGTTACATAAAAAATGAACAAGACCTTGATGGAGAAGGCTAGGAGTATATTGAGTGGTGCTAGACTAGAAAAAATGTTATGGGTTGAAGTTGTAGCCATTGTGTGCTACCTGATAAATATATTTCTTACATAACCTCTTATTGATAAAACACCAATGAAACCATGGTCGGGCCACAAGCCTTCACTCAAAAATGTGAGTGTTCGATTGTGAAGGATAAGCTTATGTGCCAAAGGAGAAGTGGACAAAATGGGATAACAAAGTAGTTAAATGTATTTTCATTAGATTTAGTTATGGTGTGAAAGGATACAAGCTTTGGGAACCTGTTGAACAAAATGTATTTTATTCAAGAAGTGTTATTTTTAGAGAATCTAAGCCTTCTTGTGTTACACTCCAATGAGATCAAACAAAATAAAAGAAAGATGTGATTCAACTACCTACTACATCGAAGAAAGTTGAATCAAGGCCCTTAGAAAGACAACACATTAAGGAGAGATCTACGAGTTCTAAATCATTAGAGGAAGAAAAGGTAACTAAAGCTGAATCTAAAGCTGAACCATATCTTGTTCGAAGGTCTAATGGATAAAGGAAACCACCAGAAAGGTATGGATATTCTCCTGATGATTGGAGATGCATATTTGCATTGAATGCTAATACTGATAAGCCAACATATGTAGAAGAGGCTCTTGGTATGAATGATTCAATGTCCTAGAAAATAACCATGGATGAAGAAATGGAAACTCTTAAAAGGAATGACATATGGGACCTTGTACCATTGATTGAAGGACAAAATCTTGTTGGTTGTAAATGGGTGTTTAAAAGGAAGACTGATTCAGATGGAAGCATTGACAAGTATAAAGAACATATGGTTGCAAAAGTTTACTTTGAGGTTGAGGGAGTAGATTATGGTGAGATTTTTTCTCGTGTACCAAAAAAGACATTTATCATATTTTTTCTTTCTACTACAGTATCCTATGATCTAGAGATCAATAAAATAGATGTGAAAATAGCTTTCCTTCATGGATATTTGGAGAAAGAAATTTCCATGTCGCAACCAGAGCACTATGTGGTGAAAGGTAAAATTTATTTGGTATGTAAGTTGAAGAAATCCTTGTATGGTTTTTAAAAAAGTCCTAGGATGTGGTACTGGAGGTTTGATACATATGTGTTAAGTTTGGGATTTGTGCGATCTAAATTTGATCATTGTATATATATTCCAAATCTGATGGTGATAATTTCATATTTATTGCCTTGTATGTCGATGACATATTATTTATTGGCAGAGGAAAAGGTTTGATTGTAGAGTTAAAATCTCATCTCTCAATAAAGTTTGAAATGAAAGATATTGGTGCAGCAAGGCACATTATAGGAATGGAGATTATAAGTGATAGACAAAAAAAAAAGTTTTGGCTTGGTCAGAGCAAGTATGTTGGTACTATTTTGAAATTATTCAATATACAAGATTCTAGACCATTGGGTGTTCCTATTACAATAGAAACAAATATTTATAGCTAACGGTGTCCTACATTCTCTTTGGAGATAGAAGAGATGAATCAATTACCATATTAGAGTGTTGTTGGAATTTTTATGTATGTTATGGTTTGTACAAGACCATATTTTTCCTAAGAAGTGGGAGTACTTTCTCGTTACATGTCTAATCCAGGAAGAGCACATTAGGATGTAGTAAAAAGATTTTTTAGATACTTGTTAGGTACCTTAGAGTACTCTATATATTTTCATAGAATAGGAAATGAGCATTCCTTGGATATTTGAGGCTATGTGGATTATGACTAGGCTTTTGATATTGATAGAAGAAGATCCACCAGTGCGTATGTGTTTATATTATTTGGTGGTGTAATTATTTAGATGAGAAAGTGATAGGTTGTGGTCACTTTTTCCACTAATGAGGTAGAGTATATGGAAGCTACTCATGTCTGCAAGGAAGCATTTTGTCTTGAGATATTATGTTCAAATATAGAGTTCAAATAGGATGCAATGACAATTTAGAGTCATAGTTAGAGTGCAATCTATGTAGCGAAGAACCAAACTTTTCATGCCAGGACCGAGCACATTGATGTACAATATCATTTTGTGAGAGATATGGTTAAGGATGGAAATGTGAAGATGGAGAAGGTAAAAACTCTAGTGAATGTTGATGATGCATTAAATAAGCTCATGAGCACAAAGAAGTTTAGATGGTGTTCAGAGTCTATGGACCTCTCTACCCCTAGTAATTAAGTCCATGATATTTTGGATCCCCTAACTCTTGCAAGGTGTTTGACAAGTGGGATAATGTTGAGAACATGTGTCTCAACCTTGCAATATTTTCTCAGAAAATTCCAAGAATTTGATTGTGGTAATTTTTCACATGCTTATGTATTGGAAAAAGTTATATGAGTTGTTAAAAAGGTGCCCTATTTATAGTGCACTATAGGAGGGCCTTTTTTAGAGCATAGTTAGCTTGTTTTATGTCTTTTATGGGTGTCTAAACTAGGGGAAAAAATTATGGATGGGATTACTATTTTAACCTAGTTGATTTTCCAGTTGAAATATAAATATAAAAAATGGGCAAGGGTGACCCCACAATAGTGGGTTACACTTTTTTAGAGATGCTGATTTTTGCTGAAATAATAGATTTTTGATAAAATGTGATGATTTAAGCCTTGAGAGATTCTATTTATAGGATTTAATTACAAATGGATAGCTCAAAGCCTCTTAGAAAAAAAAAGACATAGATATAACATCTATACTCCTCATTCATACCTATAATGGAGTCTCCTTCGCACCTACTAAAATGCTGACAAAAAATCAGTTTGAATTTATCTTTTTGAAAATCAAATGAATCCATTTGAAAAAACTATCTATTTAGTAAGGTACTACTGAGAAAAATCTTTCCAATGATTATAATGTTAATATATATTAATTTTACTATGACTTTGTATTTTTAGTTTTACTAAACATAAATATTTCACCGTATGTCTACCTCTATGTTTGACGCTTCTGGAAAAATAGTAAATGAGAGAAAAAAAATTCTAAAAAATATATATGCCTTAGGTATTGAAGTTATCTTTCTATCAAAAAAAATAAAAAATGAAATTGGACAAATACATGACAAGTTATAAGTTATGTAGTCAAGGTATGTCAAAATTATGGTTTAGTCAACTTCAAACATTAATAAAGTATGAAATAATCATAATAATTTCATTAAACCAATTGCATTCCCTTCGTATGGATGTTAAAAAACTAAATTCGAAAGAATCACATTGATATCTATTTTAGCAAAAAATTTATGCTCTATGAAAACAATGTAACTCTTTGAAAATTACATTTTCAGCAACATACCAATTTTTGTGGGAGAAAGAAAAAAAATTTAAATCAATTCAAAAATAAAAATAAAAAATATATTTAGAATCTAGACAAAAAATCTTAAAAGATTCTAATTTACTTTATCTTTTAATTTCAAACGATTTAACGACAATATGTATCTGAATATGATTTTTTTTTCAAAATGTAGTGTTCAGTGTCTGTTCAGGCAAAAAAGTGTAACCCACTATTGTGGGTTCACC
This sequence comes from Chamaecyparis obtusa, assembly GCA_027943335.1. Taxonomy (NCBI): domain Eukaryota; kingdom Viridiplantae; phylum Streptophyta; class Pinopsida; order Cupressales; family Cupressaceae; genus Chamaecyparis; species Chamaecyparis obtusa. Next base: position 144,672 of record BSBK01002743.1, on the reverse strand, counting down.
TGCAACATGTGGCATGGTGGTTAAGCCCATAGTTTTGTAAAACCACAAGTGGTTTCTAGGTTGTAAAATCACTCTAAAAGGAGGGCTTGGGGAGGTGTTTGAATCATTGAGTTATGTTTGCAAGACATCGCGCTAGAAGGAGTCTCTCTGAGTTTGAGTTGTGGTGATGTGCTCCTGTAAGAACTTGTGTTGCAAGTGTATTGTAATCATCTTGATTTTATAATACATTGTGTGGGTTTTGGATGGTGGGGTTTTTCTCCAAGAAGGGTTTCCCCATGGTAATCATTGTGTTATGTGTTCATTATTATTTTTATTATTCTTTACTGTGAATTTTTTGAGATCTTTGTGATACTTAAGTTGAAATTTGCATTATCGTCCTCTCAAGGTTACCGTAGGAAGCTTTTATGTACACCTTTGCTTCCTTACAAGTATTGGAAAAGAAACTTGTATTAAAGGCCCACAATTATCAACCTTATAAATATGTATGTAATTCAAATATTAAAACCATAGTTTCTTCTATATGGTTAACTTAATACATGTCCAAAAGGTAGTTAATTTGGTATTGAAGTTTCTTCAGTCTTATTATCCTTTGTACTTTCTTGCACATGATAATCATAACTTATAGTTAAACAAATATGGTAATCCAAGATAGAAGATAATCAAATCCTCGTGACATTAGTTGAATAATGTACTAAGCTAGTCACTAATACAGTTCTAATTTTGCACTACTATCCTCTGTTCAAGAAAGATACAAAACTTCCATCATACTTTCCAATGATAGTAAGGATGCTATTATAATGACACACGCATATAATTAATCAATTAATGACCTTTAATAATCTAAGGAGAACATTTTATGGTTCTATTAGTTTACTATGAAGCATGGTCATACATGTCCTTTATCACATGGGGGCTTACACATTGGGTATTCACCTTGCATCAATGTTATGTTAGCTTATCATTTCTCTTATTTATTGTTAGGTTCTTTATTGAATATTGATTATATGGACTAAGACAACTATACCTAAAATATTTACACTTAACTACAAAAAATAAAGTACGATATAGTTTCTAATATACTTATATTGATATTAAATGAGACTTAATCAAGAAATAATTGTAAAGTTTTTATTACCTAAATAGAGTCTATGAAATATATATAATTTATTCTTTATATTCATTAATGTTGAAGACTTTTTGTTTTGGTTCTATCCCTAGTATCGTAATATTTTTAATTCCTTTTGTTACCATAAAGAAATATGTGACATTAAAAAATGATTAAAATTTAATTGACCATAAATAAAACCATTCAATTATAATTAAACTAATAATTTTTTATTATTTAAACATAATTCATTGTTAAAATGTTAGATATCTAAGCAATATTCGATCTAACATATTCTTTTTGTAAATATAATATAACACTTTCTAAAGAGAAAATAAAAATTAATTATAAATATAAATTAAGTGGCACATCACATCTAGAAGCGTAATGTAAAATATTTTATTTAATCTTTTGGCATATTTAGTTCATAGGTACTCAATATTTCTATAATTTCCTTTTGTATCAAGCTTGGGATTCTAAAATTTATTAAAGAAGAGTAGGGAAAATAAACACATGTAACAAATATTACATTGTCGTTGTAGTTGCAATTGAAGGTTTTGAATCTTGATAAAGAAACAATCATTGATGCTAAACTTTGGATTTCCCATGCTGTTTAAAATAAAAATTGACTTTGATGCCTTGGAATTGACTCATTGGACCACATACATAGCTATACAAAATGTGACATTAAATAATATTAATATAGAAGAAAATATAGAAATTTGAAATTAATTCAAGATTCTTTTAAAAGCTTATTGATACCTATCACAATTGAAACTGATAGATTAATATGGAAAAAAAAGAAGCAATAGCTAGTGGGTATAATTGAGACACAACTAGAATCTCAACCAGAAGTCAAAATAGAGGAGAAACTATAAGAATTGTAAGTTCTTATGCACTAATGTATATAGCCAAGGGCACCAAATTAACTAATAGAATGAATAATATGAAAGGATCGGTAACCTATAATATCAAGGAAGGCACTTAGGTGATCATTGGGTGCTTAGAAAAATCTATGATCACCTTACTAGCCCAAGAATTATTATGCAACATTCACAAATATTAAGTTCAAAAGGTAGTATTGAACAAGGATAAGGGTATGTGTGCTAAGAGGACCGTGAAGGCTAAGACTAAAGCAATGATAGGTAATATGATCTAATTATAAACATTGATTATAGTTATAAATCTTAAAATAAAACATATTCATTCCACATGTCTTGAGTTGAATCACCATATTATCATTGAACTATTGTATATGCGTGTACAATTTGAAGCACTTTAAGCAGTTCCATAAATATAACTTAGATAAAACAAATAGAATTGATTGATATCTAATAAATTTGTACAATAAATAAAGACTATTTAATAACTAAAAATAAAAAATAAAAATAAATGAACTAAACATAAATTAATACATAGATAAAGAATAAACCAATACTAAATTTAACTAAAATTAAGTTTAGATGTGACGTTTATAACTATACAACTTTTAAAATATCACAAAATTAAACACACAACTGCATTCAAAACTATATGCATAATGTTCTCAACATTGTGATTTTGAACCCTCCTCGTTCAGAACCATGCGCTCCAACCAGGCGCCCCGTTGTTTTCCATTATGAATAGTTGATGAAGGGTGCTCCCCTTAATACCACAAACGCATAACAGAAATAGAGAAACAACAACAATATGCAAGAACAGAAAATTGGCTTCTTATTATCTCCACAAATGTGGAATTACAAACTTTCAGAATTACAATATACAAAGCCCCATGGGCATTCCCTTACAATATTCTATAGGACAAAGCCTCGAATTATTGCCCAGATCTACTACCCAGAACTATTCTGAACTGCCTAAGACAATAATACAGCCTTCCTTATATAGGCAATTTTCCACCGCCTGGGAAGGTTCCAGAATTTTAGCCAATAAGGCCGACCAAACTTAGAATTATTTTTATTTTACATTTCATTACATCATAGTCGGCTCAAAATAAATTTTGAAACCCGAACAGAAATTTTGAAGAAAAATCATTTTTCGCCATTTCAGGTGACCCAACTTCCGAAGGCCATAAGTCATCACCAGTTGACCCGATTGACTATTGTAACCCCATTTCGGAAAGGGCACGAGGAGCTCTACAACGCCTGAATCAAGCAAACTTCATTCAGCCCAAAATTTGACCTCATCCGGGGCCTCTAAAGCCTTCAAAACTGAGTTCAAAGTTTCTGTCCCCTGCTGCCAATACCGAAAATCTTCAATATCTTCCAATATACACTTGATCTGGCAATGAAACTTTACTGGCAGACTTATATGACCAAAATGAACCTCCAAGAAAGAAATCAGATCATTCTGAGCACATACGAAAATTACCAAAAATAGTAACTTTCCATAAATAGCAGCTCTGCACAAAATAGCCCTTATTGAATATAAAAACAGAAATATTTTTGGGTGATGCAAGATTGCTCTTACACCCAGGATGCTCCTGCATCAGACACCCGGGGTAATTTGAGAAGTGACCCTGTCACGACTCAGGCGTGCAGAGGAAAACCAAGACGGTTAACCCCCTCCTTTGTTAGCCATGATGAATCTTCAACAGGTCGTCCTTTCCACTTGACCAGATATTCTTCATATGTCCTGTTCCTTATGCTTCTACCAACACGACTGTCTAGTATATCTTCGATCTCCTTAGTGTCTAAACTAGTTGCTGGAATACTCCACTGTGCTGCTGTGATCTCATCTTCAACACCTCCTTCATGATACTCTCTCAAATCTGAAATGTTAAACACTGGTAAAATATTTAGCTCAGTAAGCAATTCTACCTCATATGCGTTTCCTGAATCATGTTTCTTCAGTATCTTACATGGTCCAAACTTCTTCATTTTCAGCTTGTTATATGTACCAACTGGAAACCGCTCCTTCCGCAAATGAGCCATGACTTCATCACCAACCTAAAATTCCTTATACCTCCTTTTCTCATCTGCCTTAGCCTTATACTGTGCGTTCATCTTGGTAATATGCTTCCTCACCTCTTCATGGATGTTCTTCAAGTGTTCTGCAAAATCCTCAGCTTCAGCACTACTTATTTCTCCTTTATCTATCTTCCTCAATTCAGATGCATTTCTCGGACTACTTCCAAATACAATCTGGAATGGTGATTTACCAGTGCTCCTGTTGACAGAATTATTGTATGCAAATTTCGCCTGTGGTAAAATCAAATCCCATCCTGTTGGCTTATCTCCAACCAAACATCTCAGCAAATTTTCCAAACTTCTATTCACTACCTCTGTCTGTCCATCAGTCTGTGGATGATGTGATGAACTGAACTTCAAATTTGTCTTCAGCTTCTTCCACAATGTACGCCAGAAATATCCAACAAACTTTGCGTCCCGATCTGAAACTATGGTCGTTGGCAAACCATGTAGTCTCACTACCTCTCTGAAAAACAATTCTGCTACATGAACAGCATCAGTAGTCTTCTTGCAGGGAATGAAATGTGCCATCTTTGAAAATCTATCAACCACCACAAAAATTGAATCATGTCCCCGCTGAGTCCTCGGTAAACCAAGAACAAAGTCCATGCTAATATCCTCCCAAGGCTTCTTTGGTACAGGTAATGGCTGATACAACCCTGTATTCTGCTTCACTCCTTTCACCATCTGACATACTCTGCAACTCTGTACAAACTTCTTCACATCTTGTTGCAACTGTGGCCAATAATAATTCTCACTAACCAAACCAAGAGTTTTATCACGACCAAAATGTCCAGCCAATCCTCCACTATGCTTCTCCTTGATGAGATTCTCCCTCATAGAACTTCGTGGAATGCACAACTGACTCCCTCTGAATAGCATATCATCCTGGATGATGAAATCCAACCATTTTGTCCTGTCTAGAGTAACAGGTTCTGTACAAGCTTTCCAAGCTTCACGAAAATCAGGATCCTCTGGATACAAATTCTTGAGTTCCTTGAACCCAACCACTTCAATCTGCATTTCTATCAGCAATAGTTGTCTTCTGCTAAGAGCATCTGCAACCCTATTAGACTTTCCACTCCTGTGTTTCAAAACAAATGTATAACTCTGCAAAAACTCAACCCATTTCAAATGCCTTTGATTCAATTTTCCTTGACTATTCAAATATTGCAAAGCTTGATGATCAGTATACAAAACAAACTCTTTAGGAAGTAGATAATGTCTCCACTTCTTTAATGCCTGAACTATAGCATAAAATTCTTGATCATAAACAGAATATTTCCTCTTGGCATCATTTAACTTCTCACTGAAATAAGCAACAGGTTTACCTTCTTGGCTCATAACAGCTCCTATTGCAGTACCACTAGCATCACAATCTACTTGAAACACCTTATTAAAATCTGGAAGTGCTAAAACAGGTTGTTCTGTAACTTTTTGTTTCAATAATTGAAAACTCTTTTCTACCCCATTAGTCCACTTAAACTCTTTTCTATCCCCTCTCATTGTTTCAGTCAAGGGTCCACAAATACTGCTAAAATTTCTGATAAACTTTCTGTAAAAGCTAGCTAAACCATGAAAAGATCTTACCTCAGTAGCATTCCTTGGAGTAGGCCATTCAAGGATAGCCTGTACCTTCTCTGGGTCCATTTTTAGACCTTCTCCTGAAACTACAAACCCCAAATACACCAACTCTTTCTTCACAAAACTGCACTTCTTCAAATTAATCAACAATTTCTGTTCTCTCAGCTTCTCAAATACCATACGAATGTGCATCATATGCTCCTCCAATGTCTCACTAAAGATCAGAATATCATCTAGGTAAACAATGACAAACTTACCCAGAAATTCTTTCAGAACCTCGTTCATGAGCCGCATGAAAGTGCTTGGTGCATTGGTTAGCCCAAAAGGCATGACTAACCACTCATACAGTCCTTCCTTTGTCTTGAAGGCAGTCTTCCATTCATCTCCTTCTCTGATCCGAATCTGATGATATCCACTCTTCAAATCTATTTTTGAGAAATACACAGCTCCACTCAAACAGTTCATAATATTATCCATTCGTGGCAATGGAAACCTGTACTTGATTGTGATCTTGTTTATTGCCCTAGAATCTATACACATCCTCCATTCTCCATTCTTCTTTGGTGCTAATACTGCTGGTACAGCACAGGGACTTAGACTCTCATGGATCAATCCTTTCTGTAACAGTTCATGTACTTGTCTGTTCAACTCCTCACTTTCTGCAGGTGTCATTCTGTGTGCTGCCTTATTCGGCAAACTCGCTCCTGGGATCAAGTCCATCTGATGACTGATCTTCCTGACTGGTGGTAATCCATCAGGCATGTTATCGGATACAATATCCTGAAACTCATTCAACAAATCTGCAACCTCTACAGGTACATCCTCTACTTCTTCTTTACCAACTTTTGGAATTAAAGCAAAACACACATGCTCATGCCTCATACCATCTAGGAATTTTCTTCCATCAACAAATGTTATTCTTGCATTACCACATACCTTTTCTTCAGTCTCCTTCAATGATTTTAGCTTATGCCGCACTCCATCCTTTGTCAGGGAATAGGTATTCGCACGACCATCATGTACAGCACATCTGTCAAACTGCCATGGTCTACCCAACAACATATGACATGCATCCATAGATATGATATCACACAATACCTCATCTTGGTATCCGCCAATCTTGAACTTCACCAGGCATTATTCATTGACCATGACCTTGTGGTCATCTTGTACCCAGGCAATCCGATATGGATGTGGGTGTTTCTGTCTCTTGAGCTTCAACTTTGTCACCATCTCTTCTGACACCAAATTGTCAGTGCTTTCACTATCAATAATCACATCACAACATTTACCTTCACACTTGCACCTGGTGCGAAACAGGCTCCTCCTTTGCTCAGGTTCATTCTCACCACTCAACAGGACTCTCCTGTTAATCAACGTTTCTCCACTTTCAGCATCTTTAGAATTTGATGATCTGGCATCTTCATCTACATGTGCAACTCTGGTGTGGCCTTTATTTCTCCTGTCTGTTCTACCTTGACGCTGAGGACATTCAAATGCCCTATGACCTTCTTCTCCACAGTGAAAACATGTTCCACGGAAACCACCTCTTCCAGATCCTTGTCCTCTTCCTCTTCCTCTTTGATCTCTATTATTCTGATCCTGAAAGCGATTGGAATTATTTCCTCGCTGATTCTGACTGCTACTGGCCTCATCCTTCTTTTTCGGATCTTCATTTCGACCACCATATGATCGTCCACCAGATCGTCCACCGCGACCTCTTCCGTTTTGTCTGCTCTTAAACTTCTTGTTCAGCTTTTCCTCTACTTTTAGGGAAAACTAGTATGCCTCTTCAATACTGTTCATTCGAACCAGATTCAGCTCCTCCTGAATGCTCGGCCTTAACCCATTAAGGTATCGGGCAAATTTCTCCTTATCAGCTTCTGCATGGCCTGTTCTGATGAGAAGTCGATAGAACTCCTCTGTATACTCCTGAACAGATCTTCCTGCTTGCTTCAAACTCTGCATTTTCTTCAGTAGGTCAAGCTCATAATCAACAGGAATGAACTGCCGCTTCAATTTATCCACCATCCGATCCCATCTCGTGATTTTCTCCTTTCCCCTTCTATTTCGCTCCAACTGAATCTCTTGCCACCATATCTTCGCATGACCTTTCAGTCTGGCTTTCGCAAATTTGACCCTATCAGGATCCTCAACATCTTCATACTCAAAATATTCCTCACATTCGTTGATCCAGTCGATCAATTCTTCTGGGCTAAGATTTCCAGAAAATGTAGGAACCTCAATCTTAGGTCTTTTCACAATCTTAGAAATGGCCCGAAAAAGTCTTTCTTCCTCCTGGTTCACAATTTCGACTTCTCCTTCTTGATATTTTTCTTCGGCTTCATCCTCGCTTTCATCTCTGACTTTAAGATTCATTCCTCTGCGAATCTCTTCTTGCAATGCTCGCACTTGTCTCTGCAGCTCTTTAACTTCAGGTGTTACAACACCAGCTCTTCCGCCACGTTCCCTTCGTGGAGGCATTTTCGCGATGCGCGCTGAAACCCTAGCCACGGTCCTAGTGCAAACTGCCTCACGGTCGGTGATCTGTTTACACACTCAAGAACTCCTGCTCTGATACCACCTGATGAAGGGTGCTCCCCTTAATACCACAAACGCATAACAGAAATAGAGAAACAACAACAATATGCAAGAACATAAAATTGGCTTCTTATTATCTCCACAAATGTGGAATTACAAACTTTCAGAATTAGAATATGCAAAGCCCCATGTGCATTCCCTTACAATATTCTGTAGGACAAAGCCTCAAATTATTGCCCAGATCTACTACCCAGAACTATTCTGAACTGCCTAAGACAATAATACAGCTTTCCTTATATAGGCAATTTTCCACCGCCTGGGAAGGTTCCAAAATTTTAGCCAATAAGGCCGACTAAACTTAGAATTATTTTTATTTTACATTTCATTACATCATAGTCGGCTCAAAATAAATTTTGAAACCCGAACAGAAATTTTGAAGAAAAATTATTTTCCGCCATTTCAGGTGACCCAACTTCCGAAGGCCATAAGTCATCACCAGTTGACCCGATTGACTATTGTAACCCCATTTCGGAAAGGGCGTGAGGAGCTCTACAACAATTGAATAAACAAACTTCATTCAGCCCAAAATTCGACCTCATCCGGGGCCTCTAAAGCCTTCAAAACTGAGTTCAAAGTTTCTGTCCCCTGCTGCCAATACCGAAAATCTTCAATATCTTCCAATATACACTTGATCTGGCAATGAAACTTTACTGGCAGACTTATATGACCAAAATGAACCTCCAAGAAAGAAATCAGATCATTCTGAGCACATACGAAAATTACCAAAAATAGTAACTTTCCATAAATAGCAGCTCTGCACAAAATAGCCCTTATTGAATATAAAAACAGAAATATTTTTGGGTGATGCAAGATTGCTCTTACACCCAGGATGCTCCTGCATCAATAGTGGATGCTCGACGTCAATAACTCTACGATGCGATAAAGCATTCTTACAGATGGCGAAATTCCATGAGTTATTGGTGATCTGGATAAGCATTGGTGAGATTCCAGAACATTTTTAAACCCCAACTATTTCATGTGGCGACATGATATCGTTTGCTTTCCGACCAAACATTAAGTGGACGGTATTCCTAGATTAGTCAAATAATATGGATAAATATTCTTTTGCAAACATATACAAGTGTATAGAAACATAGATATCAAGTCGAAAAGAGCAGGTCAAGATGGATATATTCACACTGTCTATTCGCACAATGCACGCTTCGAAAGGCACTTTCCTTTGAATATATTCTTCCTGCCTATTCAGCGCATATTTAATAAGCTACTTCAAGCGTTAATGTATCATCACCAATATCCATTCCCCTCAATTCTGAGTCCAATGGAGTAATTGTTTAATATATTTTAAAAGTGGGAAAGATTCATGACGGCGTCTTGCGTTAGGAGGCAGACCTTGTTGCTCTGCCAAGAATGACTTGCCCTTATGAGATCATCATGTTTATGACTGAAATATATTATGGGCAAGTCATTCTTGGGAGAGTACGTGTTCTCCTTCTCATGCAAGACACTTCATGACCATTTGTTCAGAATTATGATTTACGATCCACTAGTCTATAATTTGGTTTTTTCAGTTTACGAGCTTCTATTCCTTCATTATCGCAATCCAATGAGCTAAATTGCGTAGCATTGATGTCTTGCTCCCTAACCAGTCGTTTACCCATAACAGAATTTGAACATATCTATTGTTTTTCTTTCCAGGCAGCTTCTTTATTTGATATGCCAATGGTTGCGTAAAAAGGAATGTTTATAGGGTGCCTTCATCTAATTGATTAGATCTTGATTATATATTTTTATTATTATTACGATATTACTGAAATATAATATTTTGTTTCAAAAATAATAATATTATATGGTGGTTAAGATTATTAGAACATTGATGTAGTTGAGAGGTTGGACTAATCTGCATGAAATAAGTGAAAGAAATTAAGTATTCTGTTTAAATTTTTAAAATTATCATTGTAAATCAATTAGATAATTTGTGTTAGAAATTGAATAGAAGAAAGAATGATATTTAAGAGTAATAATTAAAGAATTATAATAAAATTGATGAGACTATAGAATTTGTCATACAATAAATTCAGAAATAAAATATTTTTATTGGTAATTTATTCATAAGATTTGATTGAGCTTTCATAATATCAAACAATATTTTAATGTGTCTACAAAAGATTAATCATTACATATTTGTAATTCAACTTCAAACATATCTTGGTAATAATGAGACTTTTAATTTGTGTGTGAGAACATATGATCTTATAATTTTTCCTCTCCGAATAGTACAAGACATAAATAATGTTTTAATATATCCTAACCATTCTCTCTAGAAGAAAATGATTTCTCTTCATCAATCCTAGGATATTTGTTAATATTGAAAACTAAGCATGCAAGCACCTAATGTTCTTCTTTGCACACACAAACTATTTTTTTAGAGAAAAATATGCATCTCCTATTTTGAGTCCACATTTAAAGGAAGTAACTCAAATCCCAATTCACCATTTGGTACGCGTACTGAACTTTATCATCATTTTGAGCCTTTGTCACTTGAGTAAGTTTGCTTCTTGTGAGATACAACAATTTATATACCCATATTTTATTTTCAAGAATCTCAGAGGGACAAATAAGACTCTTCCCGATGATGTAAATTTCTCTTTTATTGTCATTACTCATAATCGAAAATAATTGGTATTAATCTCCTCTACGGGGCATATCCTTTTGATTCATTAGATTTCTACTCCCTTTTTAGTCATCGCGACTGAGTATATTTCCCTCTGATGCAAATCTACTTTTATAATTGAGTTTAGTATCAGCAGAGATCTTATCAATTCCACCATCGAAAATTATTATAAGTTCTTTATGTGTGGCAGGATTACTTTATCAGATAGAACTGTAACTTGTCCCTATGACGAGTATCTTTCATACGGATTGGAGTAACACTTATTTTTTGCGTAATATGTCATGTCTCTCTAACAAAGTCGCCTTTATACACAAAACCTTCCTGTATGGATGACTTTTATCGAGTCCTATCGATGTACATGATAAGGGTTATAGGATCAAACTTTATATAAATGGAGGACTATAGCAGGATTATTACAAAAATCAATATGAAAAAGAGTGGGAAAATTTGTATCATATGAAAGGTAATAATAATAAATATATTCTTATTGTAAGAGGTTCTAACAAGTTCCAAATGAGTTATAATCTGTGGGTCGAGGTTCATAGATCCTCTAGGGTAACCCAAGAGGGAGTGCTATGCGATAACACTCCTCCTACATCTAGCCTAGGTCTCTTCCATAGGATCAAAGTTACGTCTGGTAGTGGGTATTTGGTTTATTGCTAGTTTTTATCATTTGGATTTATCTTGTGAGTCATTGTGTGGTCTCTAATGTCTTGTTTGATTGTCACCTCCTTCCTCTTTTTAGGTTTCTTTCATGTGTGGATCCTTGGGTATATATCCTCAGCATGGTGGGTTGGGCCTCAAGGTTCCACATGGTCAAGTGGGAATGATTTTTCTTCGATCAAGGTCTAGTGGGATTTCTTATGATTTCGATGGGTCACGGTTGTTGCAACTTTATTGTTTCTACATGGAGGACTTCGCTATATTTTTACCATTTGATGTATCATGTAGATATCTACTTGACTATGTACTTGATTACTCCATGAAGGAGATTGGTGTAACCATATTCATGATGATGTAATCCTATAATAGGTAGTTGTTATTAGATTTGAGATTTCTATATTGATCATAATGTAAGATTTGATTATCTTGTAAATGGATAGACTTAAATGCCATTATATGTATACCATTATTGTTTGGAGTTTAAATGTAATAGCTATAGTAATAAAAAAAATTACGAACATTTACTATTAGTGTTAGAATGAACCTAAGGATAGTAATAATTTATGGATGAAGGAAATGAAATTCATTATGATGTTATATAGTTGATTGGATGATGTTTTAGTTATGTTGGTTAAGTAGAAATGCTAAGAAACCTTAGAGGACATAGATTAGAGATCAACCTTAATCTCACTTTATGATCTTAGTATTGTAATTATGAAAAGTTAAATTATCCTAATTCTAAAATCATAATTTATAAATGATTTCATAAGGGTATGTGCATAATAATGATATGTTAAAAAGTGGTGATGTGAAAAAGATGTCATGATTGATAGACTCTTTGAAAAACAACTACAACTTTCAAACAATATAACATTTTTGAAATTTGAAATATACATCACATTCTATGTTTAACCTAATACAATGATAATAAACAATTTTTTCAATTTGATGAAGTTTAGACTAAGTTAATGTGGTTAGACATGAGAGTTTTTATATTAAAAAAAATTTGTAGCAAAAAAATCATAATTAATTATTTAATTGAAAAAAATATTAAAAAATATACATCACATCCAAACATGAGTCTACTACTTTCATCTAGAATTTTATAGAAAAATATTATCACTTGATTTTGTTTAATGTGGTCAGACATATACCTACTTGTTATCTTTCTAGTCGTGATACATAGACTTATTGAAAAATAGCTATAACTTTCAAACTGTATAACATTCTTGAAATCTAAAACATGTATCACATCCTATGCATTTCCTATTACAAGAAAAATAAAATAAAAATTCAATTTGATAAAGTTTAGACTAAGTTAAGGTGGTCAGACATGAGAGTTTTTGTATTCTAGAAAAGTTGGAGAAGAAAAATCATATTTAATTATTTACTTGGAAAAAATTTTTAAAAAAATATGTGTCACATCTGGACATGAGTCTAATTCTTATATCTTGAATCTTGTAAAAAAAATTATCATTTGATTTTGTTTAAGGTGGTCAGACATACACCTACTTTTTTTTTCCTAAAATTTTGTACTACTACATTGAAATTTGAAATTTTCAACATATAGAATTTTTTTTTTGAAAAAAGGCATAGTATCTTAGAAACTAGATTCAATTTTATACAGATTCTCTTCTTACATATTTTTGATATAATATTTATAACTTGTTAAAAATTTTATGTCAACTTGCCTAAACCTAATTTTATGAATTTTCATTGCCACTTAAGGGCCTAGTTTGGCATACCATGTTCTATATTAAAAAGAACGTTTAAATCAAAAAAAAAAAAAATTGTATCTATTTTTTACAGAATAGATTGCATCCTCACTAGCTCCCTAGTGGGGAATTACAAAGCCAATTGAGTACTATTAATGATAAAATATAAGAATGAAATTTGACAAATTGAATACAAATATAGAAAATACATTCTTAAAATTATTTGCACTTAAGTGTAGTTCAGCAAACTATATGTAAAGGTCTAAATATACAAAAAAATAATGTGTATGATTTTGAATTATTTAAGTATATACATTATAACTTTCTTGTTGACATCAAATTAACTAGTTAGTACTAATATGCAGAAACAAATAATATTTGAACTACTATGTTCATGGAAGAGTATAATACTTTTATTATCCTTCTTATTTCTCACTGAAATAATGATTTTTGATTAAAAAAATAAAAAATCCTATTGAGAAATTCAATTGAACTAGGGATGTGTGCATTTTACCTAGAAAAGACTTATGATATGTAATTATACAAACTTTTCTATGATCAAGCTAGTTGTTAAATAAAATCAAGACTAATTCTTTCCAATAGAATGAATCAAAGATATTATTACAATGATCATCTAATATAGTAAAATATTGTTTTATGGATACTCATCAATTAATATTTTTATCTTATAGCTATTATGAGTTAGCGACTATTATAATACATTCTTTTGTTCAACTATTTTGAGCTAGTTTACGATATACTTTACCAAATATTATTTCATACTATAATTTATGAGTATATGGTGATAGATTTTTCATTAGGTGTACACCTTGCATTACTATCAAATGTAAATTTATCATTCCTCTTGTTTGTTGCAAAGAATTTTTGTGAATATTGATTATTTAAAGAAATTTTATATAATTTAGAGTGACAATAGTAACTAAAATATTTAGATTTGAATCAAAAGAGTAAACAATTTCATATAATTTCTAACATAATTTTAATGACTTATATAAGGTTTAATCAACAAATAATTCTAAGTGTGTCTATTACCTAAACATATTCTATGAGACATCTATTTTCTCCTTTGTTTCATTAGTGTTGAAGATTCTTTTTGTGGTTTCCTTTTTTTTTAATTCCTTTTGTTAAGTTATAAATTCTTTTTTTACATAAACAAAAGATTAAAATTTAATTGACCATAAGCAAAACCATTTAATTATAATTAAAAAAAATTATTATTTAAATATAATTCAATGCTGAAATGTTATTTGTTTAGGCAATATTCATGATAACTAATTCTATTTGTAAATTTATCGTAACATTACGTAATAGAAAATTAAAAATTAATTATAAATACAAATAAAATGGCATATCACACCTAGAAGTGTAATGTAAAAAAATTTGTTTGATGTTTTCGACACATTTAGTTCATAGATTCTTAATATTTTCATGTTTTCCTTTTATATATTTCTTGACATTCTATAATTGATTAAGAAGGAGTAAGATAACTAAGCCAATGTAATAAATATTATATTGTTGTAATAGTTGAAATTGAAGGTTTTGAAGTGTTAGAGTTTTAGGTGACTCTGCAAAATCTTGAGGATTGAATGCAAGAGGAAGATAACTTCCACAAGATATTGGCAAGATAGTTTCATAAAGATGCAAGAATAATATAATTGATAATGGACTTTATTGAATAGGATAAATGAATGAATAAAATGTACAAAATAGGCCTCTTTATTGATGAAGGGTGCTCCCCTTATTACCACAAAGACATAGAAGAAACACTGAACAACAACAATTTGCAAGAACAAAAAATGGGCTTCTTATTATCTCCACAAATGTGGAATTAAAAATTTCATAATTACAAAATGCAAAGCCACATTGGCATTTCCCTTACAATATTTTGTAGGACAAAGCCTTGAATTATTACCTAGAACTACTCTGAACTACTCTGAACTACCCTAGACAACACTATCGGCCTTCCTTATATAGGCAATTTTCCACCACCTAGGAAGGTTCCAAAAATTTAGCCATTAAGGCCAACAAACCCTAGAATTATTTCTTTTTCAATCTATTACATCAGAGTTAGCTCAAAATATCTTTTGAAACCCAAACAAAAATTTTGAAGGAATTTTTTTTTCCGCCATTTTAGGTGGCCCAACTTCCGGAGACCATAAGTTATCACCTATTTATTTGATTGACTATTATGACCCCATTTTGAAAAGGGTGCAAAGTGCTCTACAACACTTGAAATAAGAAAGCTTCATTTAGCCAAAGTTTCAACCTCATCTAGGACCTCTAAAGCCTTCAAAACTGAGTTCAAAGTTTCTGTACCCTACTGCCAATACCAAAAAAATTTAATATCTTCAAAACTAGACTTGATCTGACAATGAAAGTTTACTGAAAAGTTGATATGACCAAAATGAACCTCTAGGGAAGAAAATAGACCATTATAAGCTTGAATAGAAAACTTACTAAAACTAGTAAATTTCCATAAATAACAGCTCTCCACAAGATAACCCTTATTGAAAAGAAACCAGAAATTATTTTTGGGTGATGCAAGATTGCTCTTAGACCAAGGATACTCCTACACCATTTATATAGAAAAGACAATAAGAAACAATGATAAGAAGTCGATAAGCTATCACCTATGCAAGGTGTAATCACATGTCCACCAAATGTGGATCATCCTCCATTATGAGATTAAGTATGTGCCATTAGACGAGGATGATAATGTGGTATGAGAACTAAACATGGATCTCACACCTAAAGTAGAATTTTTCTTACACCATATGCTTAATTGCACTGCAAACTAATAGGTGTCTCAATGACAAACTATGATGCAATGCATTTTCCTTATTAAGATTACGTAAAGTGTAATTATGAATATTTAATTACACCAACACTTGCCCTTAAGTGCAACGTAAAGGAATGAACTTAAACTAAAAATGAAAGATGGGTCTCGACTACTAGGCCATGTTAGGTACCCATGTACAATATGCAATGCAATACATGAAATGAAAAATCTCATAAAGAGGAGAAAGAGGGAAAACCTCATGGGAAAAACCCTCCCACAAAAGGAGAGAAGAAAACACAAGATGCATGGATGGATGGAGTACACAAGAACCCCCAAGAACTACATACATCATGTATATACAAAGAATCATCCACCCATAAGAAGGATAGTTGGAGAGATAATATCCACCCAATAATGAAGAATGCCCCATGTGTATGAAGAGTACCTACAAACAAAAGATTAAACAATGCCTACAAGAAACATGTCTCCCCTTAGGAATAAATAGATACATCAAGTGATGAAGAAGCCAATCCATAGGAAAATAGGAGGAGGAAGAAGACGAAGGTCTCCATGTATGCATCTCTGAAGACTAAAGAGGTCTCTCCAAGCTCAAAGAACCTAGCACATGATGTGACAAACCAAGTGAAGGAGAAGAATAATGAATACCAATCTCCAAAGAATGTGAATCTACCAAAGGCAAAACTATGTAGAGGTAATTGTTTTGTCACAAAATGTTTAGGAAGGAATTGGATCAAGGATATTGTTTTTGATTAATGGTGAATTATGTGAATGCACTAGTTAAAGAAATATTCTTTAATATGGTCAGTTATTTATATTGTTTCTATTTATGTTTTTCTTGGACTACTCATAT
Organism: Chamaecyparis obtusa; assembly: GCA_027943335.1. Classification (NCBI taxonomy): domain Eukaryota; kingdom Viridiplantae; phylum Streptophyta; class Pinopsida; order Cupressales; family Cupressaceae; genus Chamaecyparis; species Chamaecyparis obtusa. The sequence goes on along the minus strand of BSBK01002743.1, from coordinate 127,735 downwards.
TTAAATTTAGTGTGCAGGGAAGTTTACCATGGAAATAAATTGGGGAATCAAGGTAAGACCTTTGTGAAATATGTGAAAGAAAAGGTTGCACCTAATGAACAGAAAAAAGCTCTTTGTTATGTATTTTATTATTAATTATAATGTTGCATGATTGTAATGATTGTAATTTATAAATTTGTTTATCCTAATGGTCTTTCCATGTGTTCAAGTTATGTGTAAATTTTGTAGTGTCACTTGACACTTGTATTATGTGATGTGTTGGCATGACAAGACCATGCTAGTGGGTTGAACTGTAACACTTATTTGGGGTTATCTAGTAGACTTCCCATGTTGACTACTTTGTTAGGAAATTATTAATTTGGGCAAAACTTTGTTGGACCTGTATGCAAACTTCAAGTGAATTTTTTGAGGTTTAATGAGCCCCTAGGGTTAAATTTTAACATATTTGATGAATGATACTTATATCACATATTATGAAGACATCACTATCCAAAATTACCAACATAATGTCCAGTCATACTTGACTTTAATTGTTGGGTAAAGAGGATGATTGAACTCATCTGAATTGTAGACTAGAGAATAAAATTGATCATCATTCAATGTATAGAAGTCACTCATTTTTAAAGAATAATAACTACACCCAACATGATGGTGTTTACAACATCCCATGTTCACTTTGTGTAGGCTCATTTAAGAGGATAAACCCTATTAAATAAAATCCAATTGATAGCTTGGTAACTGATAAAGATCATTTCTACCAACTACAAGTCTCAAATATAGGATCCTATAAATTCTTGCATGATCCATGTTATTAAATTAAAAAAGTGTGTCCATACGTCCAAAGTATATGAATTTAGAGTCTCTTCTAGTATCTTGTTTAGGTACAAAGTAACCATTATAGCTACCATTGAAAATTTTGGTGTCTTCATATATTTTGTATGATGGAAATATTTCTTCAAATTGATCATTTTTATATAAGTTGAATATCCTAATCATCTAAAGATCTCTTAGAAGAACACAAATTTCCAACATGTTCTCTATTCTCTACAAATATTAAAATCTAAAAATAAACCTCTTGGGGAAATGATAGAGTCCTCAATGGAAATCCTAAAAGAGGCAACACACTCTTTACAAATTGAAGTTCTGGAAATCCATTTGTTCCTTTTTAAAATTGATTCTTCCTAGATCCATCCTATTTTTCTACTTGAAATCAACCCCTTACATCGTATTTTACTATTGACCTTAGGTTTAATCTCACCTCCATGTTAAAAATGATTGAAATACAAGGAGAATATTTTTCAAATGTTTTTTCTAAATCAAAAGGTGACCCATCAACATACTAAACTACCTTCAAAATTATTGATGGGTTTTCATTCCATTCAAAGACCCACATAGGGTAATGATGACTGTAATTACAATTGTTTCTCCACACACTAAAAACTTCTTAATTGTGACTCTGATATGGATTTGTGTAGGCCTCCCTTAATTTTATGTGCCCTTCATTGTATATTCTTATGACTTCTTCAAAGGTTTCCTATGAATTTTATTTTTTTCATAGAGGATATGACTATGGTAGCTAAAAATAATGATATTGGAATAAAATATTTTGTATTTCTCCATTGAAATATGGTAATTTACTTATCAATTCAGAGATGATTGCTTCATCCACTCAAAAAAAATGGTTTTAATTGAGTTGGGTGATTTATTAAAAAAATTCAAAATAAAGGCTTCTAGAATAGACAAAAGGGTCCACTTTTAATGTTTGAAGTATATGTATATGTATATGTGTGTGTGTCTAAAATCTAATAATACTTGTTATATCCAAGGAATATTGGCTAGAGGCTTTGTATTACAAAAGTAATAACATGCCTATGATAAATATGCTTACATGATAAAATAATTGGTTTGAATATAAAACTTTAAAGAATTTTGTGCCAACTATTTAGGATGTTGATAGTTTCTCGTTATCCTTCATAGATGAATTTTCTTGATGTGATTATGTTCTATACTCACAAATTTTGAAAACTAGTGTAAAATCAATCTTTATTGTAGTGTAATGAAATGATTTAAAGGTCTCTTGAAAATTATATCAAATAAATATTGAAACAATGGAAAGAAAACCTTTAAATAAATGGATGAACTATTGAATGTCCTCCAATTTTGTTTGGAGGAATAACGTAGAAATTTATTATATTCCTTGTTGAAGAAGCAAAGTAAACTTTGAGAAAACAATGGCTTACTTGTTCTATGTTTACATCATCAATATGCCTTCAATGTTCCAAGTCAAGGTGAACTACCACCATCACTATTTCATGTTGCATTCTTAGCTATAAAAATTTCAAAAATCATGAGGAGAGACTTGAAAAAAATTATTTAATCTTGAAAGCTACAATGGAAATAAAAATTCAAATAGGGGTTGAAATTTGGGCAATAGACTTTACCTAGATAATTTAGATCATGATATATATAGTTGTATAAAAGCCTCTAGCTATGTAGACCATAGATTCATTCTATTAAAGTAATTAGGTATAATTTTCAATCATAATATTATTTATATGAACATTACAATAAACTATATAGAATTGAAGATGAAACAATGCACAAATTTATTCATAATTAGAAGTAGGTTAAATAAATCATTTCTTAATTATATAATTTGATTCTTAAATAAAATAGATGTGTTCCTTCACATTGTTTGCTTTCCATTACACAAAGATTCTTTTGTTACATGTTAATTGAGATTCATTACATTTAACACCCTCCTTTATTGAAGAAATATTGTCTCACAACCTATATCTAAGAACTAAATGAAGTATATAGCTTTATTTGTGGAAAATATTTCTCAATCTACTCAAACTTATTTTCCTTCTACAACATACCCTGATATTGATTAGATATCTATATATTTTATCCAACATGTACTTTTTGACTTTATGATTGACCCTTGTTATCCTGAGATCTCACCACTCAATAAATTTTTTGGTTCTAGTAAAATAATTCCTCCTTCTTCTTAATATTCTACATTCAATTTGGAGAAACATTATAAGGTTCATTTTACAATTCTTTCTAAACATAGATATAATAGAGATAGTTTAGGGTCTATGGAACATATCATTGAAGAAATTATAAAAGTTATAATTCACTTTTCTAAAGAGGATTTATTTTTATGACCTCCTCCTTTTATACATTTCCCTTGCATCATCATCATCATCATCATTATTATTCAACCACAATTTTTTCACAAGAAAAGAAATTGCATCCTACTCCTCATCTCCTATATAAAAAATATTATCTTTACCTTATCATTCTTAAAGAATACTTTATTACTTTTCCTCCTCAAAAATGTAGGGAAAATTATTAATGTAATAAAACTATTATTTATATTTTTTCTTCTCATTAAGGGCTTTCATATTCCAGCAATTAATTTTTTGCTTTAAAAGGTAAAATACAATTATTTACTCAATCTTCAATCATTCATAAGATTACATTGGTTTTCTACCACTTATTATCCCTTATAAATGGGATATCCTTATATAATGTTTCTCTTTACATTATGGTATTTTTAGCTCTATACATGGGCACATTGTTATTCAATGTACTAAAATATCACAAGCAACAATTCTTCTTTTATATTTGTAACATAATAGCCTCTAGTGTCCTATATACTAGGGGAAATGACAACTAGTATCAAGATGTCCAATGTTGTATGAGGATCCCTCTCTTTGTTTTAGGAGGTGTACATTTTCATTTTGGAATACTCTTTCACTTGTTTGAGAATTTTCCATCCTTCCAAGATAATCTCCTCGATCTTTCCTTTAGGTAGTGTGTATCTTTATTTGAAAATCAATTTCTTCTTCCATTTCATAAAAACTATTGTAGAATGTATTAAATTATATTAAGAGGTTATTGGCCTCTATATATTTGATCTCATTGATGTGCCCCCTTTATAGTGGTGCTTTCTTCAATAGTACACCATAACACGTGCTTATCAATCTTCACAATGTTGGCTAATCATCAACTGTTTGTTATTTGTTATGACCATGTTCCTACATGAAATAGACATATTTTTCATATATAAACACTCTCTTGATCTTTGGATCACCTAGTATATTATGGTATGGTGTGCGTGTATATATATATATATATAGCTTTTAAACCCTCGTTGAAAACCATGAAAAACATACTCTCAAACCAGGCGAGCCGTTGTTTTCCATTGTGAATTGTGGATTCGATGTCAACAACTCAACGAAGGAATTAAAACTTTCTTACAGATGGCAAAATAACCGTGAATTATTGGTTATCTGGATAAGCATTCGTCAGATTCCAGAACATTTTTCAGCACCAACTATTTCATGTGGCGACATGATATCGTTCGCTTTCCGACCCAACATTAACTAGTTTCAACTTTAATCAAATAATATGTATAAATATTCTCCTCCAAACATATACACGCGTATACAAACATAGATATCAAGTCGAAAAGAGCAGGCCAAGGAGAATATATTCACACTGACCATTGACCTAATGCACGCTTCGAAAGGCAATTTTCGTTGAATATATTCGCCGTGTCGATCAGTGTATATTCAGTAAGCTACTTCAAGCGTTAATGTACCGTCACCAATATCCAATCCCCTCCGTTCTGTATTCATGAAAGTTGGAAAGATTCATGAAGCCGTCTCGCATTAGGAGGCAGACCTTGTTGCTCTGCCAAGAATGACTTGCCCTTATCAGATCATGTCTATGACTGAAATATATTATGGGCGGGTCATTCCTGGCAGCGTATGCGTTCTCCTTCTCATGTCAGACACTGCATGACCGTATTACACTTCGTGGAATCTACTAAGGCAACACCCCCATGAGAATAATTTAGTGCAAGCGGAACATGAGTTAAATGTTGATTTCCTATAGCTTCGTTACATAGTGTAATGCCCAAAATTCTACTTCAGAAACATAAAAATTTTGTTTTCTTTAATAGCATACATGTGAGTACATTTGCAAGTAATGAGATAGAATCTTCTTAATGGTGGACGAAAAATGTTTACTAAGAAAATCAAGCTTATGTCCACCATCTTTACATAAAAACTCATGTTACGATTGAAGGCTATTTGTTAACCTTTCACATACCACTACCCATATTTTACCCATATTTTACCTTTGCATAGGTAGGATGAAACTTAATTTGTCATGTCCTCGTCCTACAAGGAATTTTATTTATTTATTTATTTATCTATATATTCATTCTAATTTGACTACTTCTTTTACGAAAGACATTTTTGGTAGAAATCAATGTTCCCAATATAAAAACATGATATAGGGTTTAAATACAACTGCTACACTCTACTAATATCTAAAAATATAAACATTAGGACGTCGTATGTTGTCTAGGTTCATCTTAATGATGTAATCATTATTTATATAATTTTATTATTATTATTTTAAACTTGCTTAGGCACAATATAATATTTAACAATTTCTTCAATTAGGTTCATTTATTTTGACTAAAGGAAAAAAAAGATCTGAAATTTCTCAATAAACTAATTAATAACTTTACTCATATTTAAAAGAATTAATCTAGATTGAATATCTTACTATTAATTTTAAATCAAAGATCCTCAATTTATTGATAGTTATATTTAAAACTCTGATTCAAAATAATCTAAAATGATCAAATATTTTTTGCCTTAATTAGAATTGTGAAATTACTATTAACTACATTAAAGAGATTCACTTTATTTAGGACACTATTTCGAATGTTCTTTAATAATTATATCTTTTTGTGGTTAGCCATAACATAAATAGAGATATTTCTTAATTATATTATATAGTAAAATCAACTAAATTTTCTTTGAAGAACAAGAATTCTTATTTTATTATACAATTGATTAAATTCTATATATCCTACCAATTTTATAAAATAAGGTCAAATAAAAAAAATTCTATTTCTTTTAATAAAAAACATATCAAAATATAGAAATGATTCCATACTTGATAGTCATAATTTTATAGAATAAAATAACATAAATCTTCATAAAAAATCCCCCTTTTAATATTTAGATGCTTTTAAATTAGAAACTACTTTCTAATTTGGATTATTTTCTTGATGTCATTCCTTTCAGTAAAGTATATGTATGCAACTATCTACTATCTGCACTATATTTTTAAATTTGAGTCCATGGCTTATCTGATCAGAGCATCATGTGCTAGCAAATGATAGGTATAAGACAATAACATATTTTTTTTTTAAATCTAGACTAAGCTGATAATGAACTCATCCACATTCATTATTAGATTATCATGCACTGTGTAACTATGTTTAGGAGCCTCACTCAATCTGTCACTAGTACATTTGACCTAGTTTTTCTATCAAATTTTTTGACCATGAAGCCAAAAGGTTTTGGTTGGTTGGAATATGGAAGGAAAACTTACATTTTTTTTTAAAGATATCCCTGTGTCAGTCAAAATTTTGACTAAAACAGGCATAACTTAAAAAAAAAGGTTTCATTTATCATTCATTATTACCAAGGGGAATTTGTTTTAAGGGAATTGCAACATGGGAAACGTGAATTTGAATATCATCTCATCATTGCTTCATCTGGTTGAGCATCATCGACTTCATCCCAGGGTTTTTCGTTTACCTGTTCTTTTCATGGCTCGATGAGGGTCCCATTATATAATGCTATGGTTACTCTTAAATCCCCTAATTCTTTTACCTGTTATTTTCATGCTTCGATGAAGGTTCCATTTCCTCCTATAATTTGTGAACTTATTTTATGTTTTTGATGGTGGGTTATATTTCATTTCTCATGACATTGAAACTTGATGAGCTGTGCAAAAAAGTCTTCAAACAAAACCCCAATCATTCTAGGTTGTCTTGGTGGCTTCATTATCCTCATTTTATTAGGAGGGTTTATTACAGTGTGAAGAAAATTGAATTTTGCAATATCTGGGAAGGGTACGAGCCGAGGTAACTTTCAATTGAATATCTGAACAATCTTCTCTGCAATGCTTTGTGTACGTGTGTTCGACAATGGGCGGTCTATTTTAAATGCATAATCTTGGAATGAAATGTTGAAACATAATTATCAAGCGATTCAACCCATTTCTCCTTTCACTAAATTTCAATATTCAAGAGACTATTATAAATCTCAATAACACCACGATTAGTTCCCCCTACAATCAACATTGGACTAAGCTCAGAAGGCTTCTCCATAGTAATGTCCTCAGCCCTTTCAAATGTTGCACTTCAGAGCTCTTCTCACTAGCAAAGTGCGAAGAAACTCATGAGCATGTTAGAAAAGGGGGTTAAAAGGGACAATGTTGTGGTGAAGCCGTAGTTAATGATCGATTCCATATCTTAGTTTACATTCACTATTATGATCTCTATAATCTACATCCAACACATCTAAAACATTTAACATAATGACAATACATTGTTTTTAACTCCATTCTATTCATGAAAAATAATAAATACTTTTGATCCATCATTTCTGTCATGCCCATAAATAAACATCCAAAAATGTAGCAAATTTTTTTTTATTTAAAGGGTGAAATGTTAAGAGATGACTACAAGGTTAGTTGTAATTCATCATCGGCTATGCGGGGTGCAATCTAGGATCAAGCAGTTAACTAATGTAAGAAGAGTCAGACCTCAAAAATGGGAACCCTAGTGTATATAGTTTCCATAGGGACTTATGTTCAAGGTGCATTCCGAGTGTTTAGGGCATAATTCTTCTTCATAATTTATAATAAGTTGACCAACCACTAATTCAGTGTAAGCATACCTAGATCATCAAATTCATTATCAACATAGATGAGGGCTGACAATACTAACATTCTTAATTTGATCCTCATGTCAAATGACATGTGTCCATTCTTTTCTAGGGTCAAAGTTAATGTAAATTCACATAACTGAATAATAGTTAAATAAGGGTGTTGTTATAATAATAACTATTTTCATTGGTTACCAAGTATAGAATTTAATAATCAAAATCTATAATTATCATCAAAGTGGTTAGAGCCACACATTGAGTAACCCCAATCTATCAATTCACCAATCTTTTTTCTTACTAAATAGTTCAATTCATGATTTTGCATGCTAAAAGTAATCACCTCCTTATTAACTAATTGGTTCAATAATGAAAAGAAACAATCATCTTAAGGGTCATTTCGCCAATTGACTAATTTCTTAATGTTGATTAACGCTAGTCTGGCTTACACCGATTACCTAATAAACAAAATAAAAAATTAACTCAATATATTGATACTTTAAAAGTTAAATCCATTTATACCAAAAATACTATATCTTAACAATAATTTAAGTCTCTATTAAACTCTATACCCTTAATATGATCTAACATTTGTGTTTTCAAACATACCCAAATATACATTTATAAGAAGATGCCAATAAAAGAAATCCCCTAACTCAACTCTAATAACCCTAGCTTATTAACTAGTAATATAATCCAATAACACTATACTTAAACCCATGATCCTAGGTTTCCTCAACTAAAATTTGAAATAACCCTTAATCAATATGACACTAATTCCTTCTTAACTTATTGTTAATCAGAATTACTAATGTAGTTAGCAATCAATGAATATGGAATAATAAGATTACATAATTACCACATAGAATATTTGTTTACATCTAAAAGATACCCCTTCCTATAATAACACCTACTACTCTATGTCTCCTAGACCTATCACCCCTCAACCCTTTTAATTTACATATACAAATTTATGAGAGGGGGATGTCACAAAAATAAACATAAGATTAATTAAATAAATAAATACTCATCTCTAAACAATTATGCAAAATACCAATATATAAATAGTAACATCATCTTACACAATTTAAAAAAAGATCCTACTATCTATCTAGGTGCCACCTCAGACACCTAACCTATACTACCTAGCTAACTAGTCTACCAACCTAGCTAACTAGCCTATCCTATCAACCTTCCTCCCCTTTCTACATGGGCCCCACGTACCCCAAGGATGATGGGACATGTACAGTAAGGAAATTTCCTAGGGGGGGTGAAAATCACAAGTGGGAAGTATGTGGGTTTTCATTGGGCCACCCAACAAAGGGGACATGGTCCCCAATGCATAACCCACGTAGCCCAAGGGAAAAGCATTTTTGTTAAACAAGAATATGCATATATTCCCCATGCCAAGCAAAGTATGCATGGAAGACTTTTTGCTGCATTTTGGAAGAAGTTTATTTGCATTAATGCCTTGTCAGATTTTATTAAGTTTGAAATTTAAGGAGGAGACAAAGTATTTAATAGTTTTGTTGAATGTCTTTTCTCATGGCCCTTCTACTCACGTAGGGGTATTGTTTGTTTGATAAATAAGCTTATTTTATTCCCAAGTCAATCACCTGCACATGGGAGAAAGACTTTGGTGTGGGGTCCACTAGCAAGTGGAGAGTTTTTATGGAGTTTTTTATTAATAAAGTTAATTTGAAACTTAATCAACATAGGTTAGAGAGTATTAAGATGGTTAATATATAGTTTAGGCTATTAGTTTAATTTATGTGATTATATTGAAAGGGAAAGGGGAATATTCTCTGTGGTAAGAGAATATTTCCCTTCCCCATACAAAACCAGAGAGTTATTTGCTTTAATAAAATTCTAGGAGGTGATATTTTATGGTATAGTTTTTTTTTTTCTTATTTTCTCAAGCTTCTTGTTTGATAGAAGAGATCTAATAAAATGAGTTTGAGAGTTTAATTAGTGTAAGGAGATGTGAGGAACATGAATATCACATTACTTCATAATTTTAGTTTGATTGAGCTTATTTTGTTGGCATGTTTATTCAAGAAGAAAAATATATTGAAATATTGTTTCAACTAAAGTGATGTGCATGTTGTATATGTGATTTATTCAAGGAGAGCTAGATTAAATTTGAGCTAAAATATTATAATCAAACATCAATAGATTACAAACTCCATACATCTACATCCATATAAACATTCCATTGAAATTAATAACTTGTTTATTCTATCAACTTGGAAATCACTTTTTTTTCTCTTGCATTACATGGATAACTCTACTAATGTAAAAGAAAAATTACAATGGCATGAAGGTAATTGATCAATCATAATCATAATGAGATCTCTCTTACATTTGCAAATACATATAACACAAAAAGAGAAGTCCTCTCATTTACAACTAACACGAAACAAAGGTGGATAAAACTCAATCAAAGTTTAATGGAGATGACAACTCTCCTCCATTAAATCTTCACAAAGATCAAAAGGTATACAACAACATTTCATTATTCAATCAAGATGATGATTCCTCATCAAGAACCAACAATGCCACACAATATAGACCATTTATACACTATTACACCAAGAAGGAGAACTTCTTCAAGCATCTTCCACATGAGTATTGGCATCCCAAACCTGCAATAAAAGAAATGGAGAACCATGGGTGCTCACCACCCAACCTAGGTCTCTTATGAGACCACCCCTGAGCTTGGAGAACCAAGGATAAATGGGTATGCAACAAGATCAACAAGATGCTCACAAAACAAGTTACACAAACATGCATACAACAAATTACTCCCTCCCAAGGCTACACAAATGAGTCTTACAAACTCATTGAAGAGGGTGGAGGTGGGCTTTTCCAAGGGGAGATTGCCATTGCATACTAATTTGTCAACATGAGCATTCTTTTTCCTCTTCAAGGCTATATAACCAATATCTTCATACACATACTAATTTCTCAACATGAGCATTTTTTTTGCCTCTTCAAGGCTATGTAACCAATATCTCCATACACATACTTTGCTTATCAATATCCACACAATACAAGGATACAATGGCTTCCATGGTGCCCATACACCATGGACTTATCCCTCTTCTCCAAGAGAAGAGACTCTCACCTCATGGAGAGCCCAACTAACCCCTCCACCCATAGGCCACTTCTTCCCTTCCCAAAGGGTGAGTAATGCCTCACACCCATAAACAAGAACTCCCTCAATCAAGCAAAAAAAAAAACAAGATCAAACCATGAAATCAAAACCCAAAATCCCTCCATTAGAACACATTATCACAACAATAACCAAGATTCATATGCATGAGAGAGAAAAATACAAGCTAATCTAATGAACAAGAAGAAAGGCTTCCATGAGCATAGTAACCAACCTCCACAAGTGTGATGAAAATGAAAATTTGAGAAGAGCTTATCCACTTATCCTTCCTCAATCCCAACCCTAATGTCTCCAAATGTAGAGAGTGGGTGAACACCCAGTAAATCTCCTAAGGGCCCCTAAAAAGGCCTCTAAATTTCTACCCACCCACCATCCATAAATGTAGACTTGACTCTATGGCCTTGTTGTCTTTTCTTGTCCCCGCATGATAAATGCTTGATTGAAAGAAAGGGGGTGGAGTTGGGTAGAGATCGTGACTTATCAAATTTCGAAGTTAAGGGTAAATGGGTCATAAAGTGGGTTACCAAGGTCACTAGGAATTTCTAGACATGCTCAAAACTTCCCTAACCCATGCCCTTATCAATTAGGTACTTAAATTATGCCAAAAAGGACCCTTAGAACCCCTTATTGGTCTCTAAAAGTGACTAGAACAAAGACAAACTAAAACATGCACATAACAAGTGTCTAGTGACACTAACGATTACACATTACATACTCAAAGTCACGTCCTGGATGACAACAAGAAATTAACCAATAACACACATGCAAAAATCCACATTTACAAGGAGTTCACATTACAAAAAGGCTTTTAATCCCATATCAGATTAAGCCTTGGCTTACTCAATTCACATATATTTAACCTTGGTTCTCTGATTAATTTCCATGGTTTTCTTACCTACACACTACACATTGAGAATCAGTAGTTCAAGATGATAACATTACATGAAATATACATATTCAATTCTAATTGCCATATGCAGAATCCAAATTTTCCATTCAAAGTGTTTAAACATCACACTTACATAATCATCATGACATGTCACCTATGGGGAAATGAAATTTAAACAAGATCCATTATTTCCATCAAAATCACACTACTAAATATGCATAATCAAAATCTCAACATACTCTAAATTCTAATGCACATCATAAGGTGATCCACATGGCATAGTAATCATCATCAAAATATAGTATCTTGAGTCTCTATCAGAATAAATCAACAAGTGCACCAATTTATCAAAATGCAGATAGAACAATGTGCTATGATGGGTCGGGGTGAGGCCTCACATCCTCCTCCCCCAGGCATGAACTTCCTCCAGGAGTTCATCAAAAAGGTATGGGTACTGTGATCTCATTTGTGCTGCATCCTCCCATGAAGCTGTGACCTCATCATAACAATCCCACTGGACCCTAACTTGGTCCAGCTCTCTAACTCGAAGTGCCAGGGTCTGTCGGCCCAAAATGTGAATGGGCTCAAAGGCTATCTATCCATCTGACTCGACCTGCAAAGCATCCCAATCTATAATGTGAGACTCATCATAAATATATTTTCACAATATAGATACATGAAATACATTGTGGATGCGCGACAGGCTAGGTGGCAAGGCTAAACGGTAGGCAACTGGCCCTATCCTCTCCAATATCTCAAAAGGTCCAAAAAAATGAGGTGCTAACTTAGAGCCCTTTCCAAAATGAATTGGACTCTTATGCGAACACACTCTCAAGATGACCCTATCACCAACCATATACTCACGGTCTACCCTCTTTGCATCTGCATACTTCTTTTGTCAATCTTGGGCCTCTCTAAGGTGCTGCCTAATCAAGCTCACCTGCTATTCCATATCCTTAACCAACTAATGTCCAATAGATACCCTATTCTCGATTCTATCCCAACTTAGTGGTGTCCTAAAGGGTCTACCATACAAGGCCTGATATGGTGGCATACCAATAGAAGAATGATGCCCATTATTATAGGCAAACTCTACCAGATGTAGGTATTCCTCCCATTTGACCTGATGGTCCATCACATACATATGTAACATATCCTCCAATACCTGGTTAACCCTCTCTATCTGTCCATCTGTCTGAGGGTGATATGCTGTACTAAAATTAAGCCTGGTGCCCAATGCCACCTGTAACTCTCTCCAAAAAGCTGATGTGAACAAGGAGTCTCTATCTGAGATGATCTTACGGGGAATGCCATGAAGTTTAACAATATCCTGCAAAAACACCTGAGCTACATCTCGTGCTGTGAATTTAGTATGCATGGGTGAGAAGTGGGCAACCTTGGTCAATGTCTCAACCATCACCAAGATGGCATCATGGTGGCGAGAAGACATAGGGAGACCAACAATGAAGTCCATGGATATAAAATCCCACTTCCACTCAAAAATCTCATGTGGTTGTAGGAGCCCACCTGGATGACTATGCTTAGCCTTGACTCTCTGACACTCTAGGCATCTAGCCACTATGCTAGCAATCTGCAATCTCATACCTGGCCAGTGATACAGCTGTCTCAGATCGGCATGCAACTTCTTAACTCCTGGATGAGCTGCATAAGGTGCTCTGTGAGCCTCGAGCACAATAAAATATCACAAATCCCCCATAGAGGGTACATAAATGCACCCTCTATGATGTAAAAGTCCATCTGACTCTAAGGAATACTCAGCAAATCTTCCCTCAAGGGGTCTTTGAGAACGGATAGCCTAAAAAACCTCTACATAAAATCCATCTTCTAACAAGTGATGCAAAATACGCTCCCTCATATCTATACTAGTACTCATAGAGGAGAGCTCATGCCGCCTCCTACTCAAGGCATATGCAAGTACATTCTCTTTTCCTTTGATGTAATGGACATCAAAATCGTACTCACACAAAAACTCCATCCATCTCCTCTACCTAGCATTAAGATAGGCCTGTGAAAAGATGTACTAAAGACTCTGGTGATCTGAATGGAGCTCAAATCAGTGACCTAGAAGAAAGTGTCACCATTTCACCAAGGCATGAACTACTACTGCGAGCTCTAGCTCATGAGTTGGATAGTTGAGTTCATGGGTCTTCAACTTCCTAGACTCAAAAGCTATAGGATGACCATCCTGCAAAAGAACTGCTCCTAATCCATCCAAGGAAGCATCAGTGCACACCACAAAGTTTGATGAAGGATCTGGCACTGCTAAGATCAGAGCACTAGTGAGGGCTCTCTTGAGCTCCTAAAAAGCTCTCACACATCTCTGTCCATTCATACTTCTTCCCCTTTCTCTGAAGGGAAGTGATGGGATGAGCTATCCTAGAAAATCCTACCACAAAGCGCTTATAATAACCTGCTAAGCCCATAAAACTCCTGACCTCGGTGACACTAGTGGGTGCTGGCCAATCCATAATGGCTCTAATCTTCGATGGATCTATAGAGATCCCATCGTCGGATATAACATGACCAAGATAATGCACCTCAGATCTAAAGAAGGCACATTTTGACAAGCTACCATATAGTTGATTCTCTCTCAAATGCTGCAAAACTTGTCTTAGGTGCTCTTCATGCTCCTCCTCATTATGGGAATAGATCAGTCTATCATCAAGGAACACTACCACAAACTTATCCAAGAATGTACAAATTACCCCATTCATGAGGCTCATGAACATAGCTGGAGCATTCATGAGGCCAAATGGCACCACTGTGAACTCATAGTGACCATACCTCGTATGAAAAGCAGTCGTGGATATCACTCTCCACAATCCACAACTGATGGTAACCTGACTTCAGATCTATCTTTGAGAATACTCGGGCACCCTGCAACTGATCAAATAAATCATCGATCCTGGGAAGTGGGTATCGATTCTTAATTATTACTTTATTCAACTACCAATAATCAATACACAATCTAAGTGATCCATCCTTCTTCTTCACAAAAATTACTGGTGCACCCCAAGGTGATACACTAGGTTGAATATGCCCTTTCTCCAAGAGCTCTTCTAACTGAATCTTGAGCTCATGTGTGGTCATCCTATAAGGTGCTCTAGATATGGGCTAAGGTCCTAGTACAAGGTCTATATGAAAATCAACTGCCCTAGGTGGAGGCATACTAGGTAGTTTAGTAGAAAATACATCTACAAACTCTTGAAGAACAGGGTAGTCCTCAAGCAAAGGCTCCCCTTCTGAATCCTCCTTTCTATCACTAATGTTGATGGCAAATAACTGACACCCCTTTTGCACACACCACCTAAGTTGCATAGCGGAAATCATGCGAAGGGATATAGGTCTCTCTACTCCAAACATCACTATAGAAGTACCATGATCATCAACGCACTCAACCCTCTTCTGTCAACAATCCATCTTGGCGCTGTGGCATATAGCCAATCCATGCCAAGGACTACATCATAAGAACCTAGAGGGGTAATGTGGAGATCAGACATTGTGATTAAGTCTCCCATCTGAATCTGACAACTGTGAACTAAGGAACTAACAGACACCCTAGCTCCTGAGGCTAACTCAACCTCCCAACTAACATCCTATCTAACTACCACCAGCACGCAATGCTCCACTACATATGGAGATATAAAGGAGTCTGTGGCTCCTGCTGATGATATACAAGTGGTAATCTCTATTGAATTACCCCAATTAAATTTTGAAGGGCATCAATGATAGCCTAATTGGGGGAGGAGGTGGTGGTGGAGGTGGTGGTGGTGGTCCACCTCCTTGTTCTACACTGACTCATGCATCTCTATGACCTCGGCCTCGCCAGCCAGCTCGTGTGACAATAGGAATCCTACACAATAGGTTAAGTTAGATGAGTTGAAACGTAATGGGTCTAAAGGTTCCAATGTTGAAACCCTGCTCTGATACCAAATGTCATGCCCATAAATAAACATCCAAAAATGTAACAATTTTTTTTTTATTTAAAGGGTGAAATGTTAAGAGATGACTACAAGGTTAGTTGTAATTCATCATCGGCTATGTCGGGTGCAATCTAGGATCAAGCAGTTAACTAATGTAAGAAGAGTCAGACCTCGAAAATGGGAACCCTAGTGTATACAATTTCCATAGGGACTTATGTTCAAGGTGCATTCCGAGTGTTTAGGGCATAAGTCTTCTTCCTAATTTATAATAATTGACCAACCACTAATTCAGTGTAAGCATACCTAGATCATCAAATTCATTATCAACATAGATGAGGGCTAACAATACTAACATTCTTAATTTGATCCTCATGTCAAACGACATGTGTCCATTCTTTTCTAGGGTCAAAGTTAATGTAAATTCGCATAACTGAATAATAGTTAAATAAGGGTGTTGTTATAATAATAACTGTTTTCATTGGTTACCAAGTATAGAATTTAATAATCAAAATCTATAATTATCATCGAAGTGGTTAGAGCCACACATCGAGTAACCCCAATCTATCAATTCACCAATCTTTTTTCTTACTAAATTGTTCAATTCATCATTCTGCATGCTAACAGTAATCACCTCCTTATTAACTAATTGGTTCAATAATGAAAAGAAACAATCATCTTAAGGGTCATTTCACCAATTGACTAAATTCTTAATGTTGATTAATGCTAGTCTGGCTTACACTGATTACCTAATAAACAAAATAAAACATTAACTTAATATATCGATACTTTAAAAGTTAAATCCATTTATACCAAAAATACTATATCTTAACAACAATTTAAGTCTCTATTAAACTCTATACCCTTAATATGATCTAACATTTGTGTTTTCAAACATACCCAAATATACATTTATAAGAAGATGCCAATAAAAGAAATCCCCTAACTCAACTCTAATAACCCTAGCTTATTAACTAGTAATATAATCCAATAACACTATACTTAAACCCATGATCCTAGGTTTCCTCAACTAAAATTTGAAATAACCCTTAATCAATATGACACTAATTCCTTCTTAACTTATTGTTAATCAGAATTACTAATGTAGTTAGGAATCAATGAATATGGAATAATAAGATTACATAATTACCACATAGAATATTTGTTTACATCTAAAAGATACCCCTTCCTATAATAACACCTACTACTCTATATCTCCTAGACCTATCACCCCTCAACCCTTTTAATTTACATATACAAATTTATGAGAGGGGGATGTCAAAAAAATGAACATAAGATTAATTAAATAAATAAATACTCATCTCTAAACAATTATGCAAAATACCAATATATAAATAGTAACATCATCTTACACAATTTAAAAAAAGATCCTACTATCTATCTAGGTGCCACCTCAGACACCTAACCTATACTACCTAGCTAACTAGTCTACCAACCTAGCTAACTAGCCTATCCTATCAACCTTCCTCCCCTTTCTACATGGGCCCCACGTACCCCAAGGATGATGGGACATGTACAGTAAGGAAATTTCCTAGGCGGGGGTGAAAATCACAAGTGGGAAGTATGTGTGTTTTCATTGGGCCACCCAACAAAGGGGACATGGTCCCCAATGGATAACCCATGTAGCCCAAGGGAAAAGCATTTTTGTTAAACAAGAATATGTATATATTCCCCATGCCAAGAAAAGTATGCATGGAAGACTTTTTTTTGCATTTTGGAAGAAGTTTATTTGCATTAATGCCTTGTCAGATTTTATTAAGTTTGAAATTTAAGGAGGAGACAAAGTATTTAATAGTTTTGTTGAATGTCTTTTCTCATGGCCCTTCTACTCACATAGGGGTATTGTTTGTTTGATAAATAAGCCTATTTTACTACCAAGTCAATCACCTACACATGGGAGAAAGACTTTGGTGTGGGGTCCACTAGCAGGTGGAGAGTTTTTATGGAGTTTTTTATTAATAAAGTTAATTTGAAACTTAATCAACATAGGTTAGAGAGTATTAATATGGTTAATATATAGTTTAGGCTATTAGTTTAATTTAGGTGATTATATTGAAAGGGAAAGGGGAATATTCTCTGTGGTAAGAGAATATTTCCCTTCGCCATGTACAAAACCAGAGAGTTATTTGCTTTAATAAAATTCTAGGAGGTGATATTTTATGGTATAGTTTTTTTTTTCTTGTTTTCTCAAGCTTCTTGTTTGATAGAAGAGATCTAATAAAATGATTTTGAGAGTTTAATTAGTGTAAGGAGATGTGAGGAACATGAATATCACATTACTTCATAATTTTAGTTTGATTGAGCTTATTTTGTTGGCATGTTTATTCAAGGAGAAAAATAGATTGAAATATTGTTTCAACTAAAGTGATGTGCGTGATGTATATGTGATTTATTAAAGGAGAGCTAGATTAAATTTGAGCTCAAATATTATAATCAAACATCAATAGATTACAAACTCCATACATCTACATCCATATAAACATTCCATTAAAATTAATAACTTGATTACTCTATCAACTTGGAAATCACTTTTTTTTCTCTTGCATTACATGGATAACTCTACTAATGTAAAAGCAAAATTACAATGGCATGAAGGTAATTGATAAATCGTAATCATAATGAGATTTCTATTACATTTGCAAATACATATAACACAAAAAGAGAAGTCCTCTCATTTACAACTAACACAATACAAAGGTGGATAAAACTCAATCAAAGTTCAATGGAGATGACAACTCTCCTCCATTACATCTTCACAAAGATCAAAAGGTATACAACAACATTTCATTATTCAATCAAGATGATGATTCCTCATCAAGAACCAACAATGCCACACAATATAGAACATTTATACACTATCACACCAAGAAGGAGAACTTCTTCAAGCATCTTCCACATGAGTATTGGCATCCCAAACCTGCAATAAAAGAAATGGAGAACCATGGGTGCTCACCACCCAACCTAGGTCTCTTATGAGACCACCTCCGAGCTTGGAGAACCAAGGCTAAATGGGTATGCAACAAGATCAACAAGATGCTCACAAAACAAGTTACACAAACATGCATACAACAAATTACTCCCTCCCAAGGCTACACAAATGAGTCTTACAAACTCATTGAAGAGGGTGGAGGTGGAATTTTCCAAGGGGAGATTTCCATTGCATACTAATTTCTCAACATGAGCATTTTTTTGCCTCTTCAAGGCTATATAACCAATATCTTCATACACATACTAATTTCTCAACATGAGCATTTTTTTTGCCTCTTCAAGGCTATGTAGCCAATATCTCCATACACATACTTTGCTTATCAATATCCACAAAATACAAGGATACAATGGCTTCCATGGTGCCCATACACCATGGACTTATCCCTCTTCTCCAAGAGAAGAGACTCTCACCTCATGGAGAGCCCAACTAACCCCTCCACCCATAGGCCACTTCTTCCCTTCCCAAAGGATGAGTAATGCCTCACACCCATAAACAAGAACTCCCTCAATCAAGCAAAAAAAAAAAACAAGATCAAACCATGAAATCAAAACCCAAAATCCCTCCATTACAACACATTATCACAACAAGAACCAAGATTCATATGCATGAGAGAGAAAAATACAAGCTAATCTAATGAACAAGAAGAAAGGCTTCCATGAGCATAGTAACCAACCTCCACAAGTGTGATGGAAATGGAAATTTGAGAAGAGCTTATCCACTTATCCTTCCTCAATCCCAACCCTAATGTCTCCAAATGTAGAGAGTGGGTGAACACCCACTAAATCTCCTAAGGGCCCCTAAAAAGGCCTCTAAATTTATACCCACCCACCATCCATAAATGTAGACTTGACTCTATGGCCTTGTTGTCTTTTCTTGTCCCCCCATGATAAATGCTTGATTGAAAGAAAGGGGGTGGAGTTGGGTAGAGATCATGACTTATCAAATTTCGAAGTTAAGGGTAAATGGGTCATAAAGTGGGTTACCAAGGTCACTAGGAATTTCTAGACATGCTCAAAACTTCCCTAACCCATGCCCTTATCAATTAGGTACTTAAATTATGCCAAAAATGACCCTTAAAACCACTTATTGGTCTCTAAAAGTGACTAGAACAAAGATGAACTAAAACATGCACATAACAAGTGTCAAGTGACACTAACGATTACACATTACATACTCAAAGTCACGTCCTGGATGACAACAAGAAATTAACCAATAACACACATGCAAAAATCTACATTTACAAGGAGTTCACATTACAATGAGGCTTTTAATCCCATATCAGATTAAGCCTTGGCTTACTCAATTCACATATATTTAACCTTGGTTCTCCTATTAATTTCCATGGTTCTCTTACCTGCACACTACACATCGAGCATCAGTAGTTCAAGATGATAACATTACATGAAATATAAATATTCAATTCTAATTGCTATATTCAGAATCCAAATTTTCCATTCAAAGTGTTTAAGCATCACACTTACATAATCATCATGACATGTCACCTATGGGGAAATTAAATTTAAACAAGATCCATTATTTCCATCAAAATCACACTACTAAATATGCATAATCAAAATCTCAACATACTCTAAATTCTAATGCACATCATAAGGTGATCCACATGGCATAGTAATCATCATCAAAATATAGTATCTCGAGTCTCTATCAGAATAAATCAACAAGTGCACCAATGTATCAAAATGTAGATAGAACAAGGTGCTATGATGGGTCGGGGTGAGGCCTCACAATTTCTTCATGATATTTTGTTTGTGCACTATTTAGGAATAGTCACTCTTCCTTGGACTCCCACACACTAACCTTCTTCATAACCCTTGGACATTCACAGAGGGATTCAACTTAAATGGCATCCATTCCAACATAGTCACTATGCATGAAAAAGATGCAATCTTAAATCCAATCATCGCATCAATTTATCATGACTATTACATTCCTTAACTGTATAGGGATAGTCACATTTTGAGAACCCAAAAAATCTTCCAAATGTGCACAAAACTATTCAAATCTTCAATGAAATGTAACGCTATATCCTAGCAATCATTTGAATCCATATCAACCATAAAAATAAATGTTTGTCAACAATATAGTCAGACTATACTGTAAGAATTTTCTTAAGGCAAAGAATACAAGCCAAGATATAGAAGCCCAAGAGATAGCACAGCAAAGAGAGACAATATAATATGATCAAATGAAGAATTCAATAATGATCAAATGATGGATAATAGATTGATTACATACAATGTATAAATGCCTCAATATATAGGCAATGCATGATATCTAGAAGATATGCAAGTGATAAGATCACAACTAGACATAGTGGAATCACATGTCCACCAAAGGAGGATCATCCTCCATTGTACATGAAAGTATGTGCAACATGTGCAACAATGAGAGGATGATAATGTGATAAGATCACTAAAGGTGGATCTCACACACAAAGAGGTATGAGATGATAACTATGACCACCTAAAGTGGAGATTCTCCTAACCATGTGGTAAAAAGAAATGCAACCTCATAGGTGTCTCAAAGACAACTAATTATGCAAATGCATTATCCTAAGTAAACTTAAGTAAAGTGTAATTAGTAAATATTTAATTACACCAACACTCCCCCTTAAGTGCAACTTAGTGGAATGCACTTAAACTCACAATACAAGATGGGTCCCGACTACTAGGCCATGTTAGGTACCGATGTACAATATGCAAGAACAATGCAATCTCTCATAAAGTAGAGAAAGAGGGAAAACCTCATGGGAAAAACCCTCCCCCAAAATGAGAGTTGAATACAATAATAGAATATGAGAGAGAAGACCTAATATGAGGAAAATATCCCCCCCATAAGATAGAATAGAGAAGTCATGTGACCCCCCCTGATGGAATAGCCCACACCCCCAAGAGAGCTCACAACTAAAAAACTTTCTCTCAGTGAAGGGTTTGGTGAAGATATCTGCAACCTGCTCTATTGTAGGACAATACTACAATGCAATGACCTGCTCATGTATCAAATCTCTGATGAAGTGCATATGAACCTCAATGTGTTTGGTCCGCTGATGTTGGACCAGATGTCTGGAGATCTCTATAGCACCCTGATTATCATAATGAATGATTGTAGGTGATGGAATACTAAAACCAAACTCCTTCAGGATATGCTAAAGCCAAATAGCCTCTGTAGCTATAGTAGCAGCCCCTTGATACTTAGCCTCAATCGAAGAAAGAGCAATAGCATGCTGCTTCTTACTTTGCCAACAAATGGGGCCTGAACCAAGATGAAACATGTAACCTGAAGTAGACTTGTGACCATCAAGATCGCTTGCCCAATCTGAGTTTGTATATCCAACCAACTGAAGTCTTGTACCTACTTCATAGTGAGTCCCATGTGTATGTGTACCCTATATGTAATGTAATATGCACTTGGCTACCTACCAATGAAGCTCATGTGGCTCTTGCATGAAGTGAGAAACCATGCCAACTACAAATGATAGGTCAGGGCGTGTATGTGTCAAGTAGATGAGACTTCCAACAAGCTACCTATACAATGTAGCATCAACAACTGGTGTAGAACACTTAGCCTCTAACTTGACACCTGATAGAAATGGAGTGGGTGCAGCCTTGCAATCACTCATGTGAAATTGAGCAAGTAGATCAAGAGCATACTTGGGCTAAGAAAGTGTGATCCTTGCTGAGGACTATGTGATCTCAATACCAAGAAAATAGTGAAGTAAACCCAAGTCTATCATAGAAAATCTATCCTGCAAAGAAGACTTGACACTAGAAATGATGGATGGAGTACTCCCTATAATGATCAAGTCATCAACATAAAGCACAAGTATCAAGTGTGAGTCATTTTATCGAAGAATGTAGACATTTGAATCTGAATGACACCTGGTGAATCCTGTTGAGAGAAGGAAGGAATCCATCTTGGCATAGTATGCCCTAGGAGCCTGTTTGAGGCCATAGATAGACTTCCTTAACTTGCAAACCATAGTAGTATCATAGATGAATCCTTGTGGTTGCTCCATATAAATTTCCTCATGAAGATCCCAATGTAGAAATGCACTCTTAACATCCATCTGATGTACAACCCAACCATGATCTATAGCAATAGCAAGTGTCAAATGAATGGAGTTCATCTTGGCTACTGGTGCAAAAGTCTTGGTGTAGTCAATGCCAAGAACCTGAGAGAAACCTTTTGCAACAAGTCTTGCCTTATACTTATCCACACTTCCATCCGCTACAAACTTGGTTCGATAGATCCATTTACATCGAACCAATTTTCTTCCCTTAGGAAGAGGAACTAAGTCCCAAGTGTGATTGTTCATCAAAGAGTTATACTCATCCTCCATAGCTTTGTCCCACTCAGGAACCCCTGAAGCTTCCTTGAATGATTGTGGATCAGAAGAAACTACATTATAAGCATGTGGAAATGAGTTGTGTTATGACCTTGTCCTCCTAGTGTCTGAAGGATTCCCCACAAGTGAACCTCCTGAATCAAGTGTTTTTTGTGCCCAATGAGGTCTAGTGGAGGAAGAAGATGATGAAGGAATGTCCTCAACTATGTCTTAGCATTGCGAAGGTGGAGGCATGCTAATCAGGGTTGAGGGAGTTTCATCTTCCAAGTCACTATCATCACTATCATTATCTGAAATGGAGGAAGTAGGAGGAGTTGAAGAATCAAAACTAGGACAATTCTCTTGAAAGTGAACACTCCTCTCAAAGAAGATCTCATGTGTCTTAGGATCCATAAGCTTGTATGCCTTAAGAGTCTTAGGATAACCAAAAAATATGCAAGGCTTGCTTTGTGGTTCCAATGCCTTGCATTTCTAAGGTGGTATTCATGCCCATGCTGGACAACCAAAGACCCTAAAGTGTTTCACAATTGGTTTTCTTCCACACCAAGCTTCAAAAGGAGTAACTCCATCCAAAGCTTTATGAGGAGTTCTAATTTGTATGTGAGTGGCACAACATAGAGCTTCATCCCAAAAGGCTTGATCAAGAGACTTAGCATGAATCATACAAGTGGCCATCTCCTTAAGGGTCCTATTCTTCCTTTCTACAACACCATTCTCCTATGGAGTGTAGGCAACTAAATGTTGAAGATCAATACCCTCAAGTGTACAAAAGTCTATAAGCCTTGAGTTCACATATTCCCGTCCATTATCTGTTTGAAGAATCTTGATGGATTTACTTGATTGCTTCTCAACATGAGCCTTGAAGGTGAGAAATTTATCAAACACCTCACTCTTGTGACCAAGAAAGTAGACCCAAGTGTAGCGTGAAAAGTCATCAATGAAGGTGAGTACATAACGAGACTTGCCAAATGATGGCACTAGAAATGGGCCCATTACATCACTATGAACCAACTCAAGAACAAATGTTGCTCTCCAAGACTTCCCCTTATCAAACTTCTCTTCAGGATGTTTGCCCATTTCACAATCTAAACATACACCCTCTGAATACTTGATTTGAGGTAGACCTTTGACCATATCCTTGCTGCTAAGCTGTTGAAGATATCTATAGTTGAGATGTCCAAATATTTCATGCCAAAGTTTACTTTGTGAATTTGAGTGTGTTAACAAGGAATGTGAAGGAGTCTTAGGTACAAAACTAGAAAATGAGTAAAGCCTCGTGTCATGATTTGCTTTTCCTATTGCCACCATAGAATCATCCTTAAGATTTTTGACTACAACTGAATCAGGTAGGAATTCAACTTTCTTTCCACCTCCATAGTGAGTGATTTGGTAAATTGAAAGGAGGTTTGTGCTAAGGTTTGGAACATAGAGAAAATCTTTGAAAGCTCCATTTTCCATCTCAACTTCCCCTTTTCCTTCAACTTCCACTTGAGTATCATCTCCTACATAGATGTGAGGTACCATAGATGGTTTCAAGGAAGAAAATTGCTCCTTTGTTGCACCCATATGATGTGTGGCTCTTGAATCAAAGATCCATTCCTCTAAATTAGTTGTACTAGCCACAAATGCTTTCCCTTTACCCTTTGAAGTGGAAGGTGATGAATCCTTTCCCTTGTAGGCATTTGGAAAATCAATGTGATGCTTCTTGATTATGTTTGTCAACTCATCAATTTGTTTCTTGTGGCATTGATGCTCATCATGATTTGGCTTCTTGCAATATGCACAAATTTTCTTCTCCTTCTTAGAGTTATCCCCCTTGTGTTTGTTGTTGTTGTTTTTGGGAGAAGACTTTCCTTGTTGTGAGGAGGAAGATTGTTGAGTGTCTGATTGTGATTTGGCCTTCCACTTCTTTTGCTTCTTGTTGGAACCTTTACCATCTTGATTCCCTTGATTCCCATTATTAGCCACCAATGCCTTAGACTTTAAAGACTTGAGAATCCCCATACTCACCAATTTTGTTTGTTCTAAGACCAACATTTCTCAAAATGACTCAAATGAAGGCTTAGTGAAGGCACTACCCATGGTTAACTTGTAAGTATTGTAACTTGAAACAAAAGCTGCATATTCAGGAGGAAGATGATTCAACAAGTGACTAACCAATTTCACATCCTTCATGGGATTACCACAATCATCAAGTTGTGCTCTATAGTCATTGAATTTGTTGAGATAATCTTGAATTGTGACAAAGTTCCTGGGATCTAATTTGAGGAGATCAGTCTCAATTTTGAATCCCATGTCTTCATCCACTTTACCAAATAATTCTTCAAGTTTATCCCAAGCATCTTTAGCATCTTTTATGGTTTTGATGTGATACATTACAACTTGAGACATATTATCTCTTAAGACTCCTAATGCTTTATAATTTTTTCTTGACCAAATTTGTATTGTAGTAGTATCATCATCAGTGGGTTTTTTAATTGTACCATCCACATAAGGATTTAAACCTCTAACCATTAACTTGCTCCATACATTATCTTTCCAGGTAGCATAGTTATGTGGAGTTAATTTTGCAATAGAACCCATGATGCAAAAATGAAAATCAGCACAAGAAAGAGAGACACCAACACACAAGACACCCCCTCAATTCACTCAATCAAAGAACCCCCCCCAAAATGATGATTTTGGCACTTTATAACTAGTGCGTGTACAATTGCCACTTGACAAAATGGATCAAAGTGGACTTCTGATTTTGATGTTTACAGCTAAAAATATGAAGCTACAAAAGACTCAAGAAGATAGGACAACAGATCTCTTCAGGATCTAATCAATTACAAGTGCCACAATAGGCCAAAATAGACCACTTTTTGAAAGTACTATGTCCACTTATAATTTTTGCAAACTAATACTAGATCTAGAAAGTAGACAAAAAATTATGCACTTTCAAAAAAAATTGCACTTGAAAATGTGTCCGTATGAGCCTGTACGAAGCCTCTAAAGTTTCAAAAATAGGGATCAGACAGGTATAGTCACCAAAAACTGAAATTTTTGCAAACTCCATGATCCAAAACTAGAAAAGAACACAACCACTAAAAAATTCAGGAAATTTTAACCAAAATAAAAAAAAATTGCCCCTAATTTGGAGTCTAGATGACCAAGTTATGGCCACCCAAAGTTGGACTGCCAAATCCAAAATGCAAATGGTGAGGGCTTGAAATTTTTGAAAGCTGCTGATGTCACCTATATTAAAGGCTTAAATTTGATGATTAAATGACTGTCATGATAGTGCAGAAATGCCTAGTTTTGACGTCCAAACAATCATCAAAATTAACTTTCAAAAATGATGACGTAATCACTGACCTAAAATTGACGTCTTG
Source organism: Chamaecyparis obtusa (assembly GCA_027943335.1). NCBI lineage: Eukaryota > Viridiplantae > Streptophyta > Pinopsida > Cupressales > Cupressaceae > Chamaecyparis > Chamaecyparis obtusa. The sequence continues at coordinate 101,214 of BSBK01002743.1, read as the reverse complement.
ATGACCGTCACAGCAAAGTAGAAACTGCCTAGTTTGATGTCCAAACGAGCGTCAAATTTAACATAGTGAAAATGCTGAAAGTTTGAATTTTTTTTTTTAAAATACCGCTTTACCGTGCTGGTGCCACTTGTCAGGTTGTGATTGGTTGTTTCATTTTGGCCCGTGTGTGCTTTGGCCGAACTGGAGAGGCCAAGCGGAGTAGCTCAGCTGGCTATGGGGGTTTGTTTCCTATGGTGGAGTCATGGCTGGACACCAAGTGAAAAGGAGCCACTTGAGCAGCGGTGGGGGGCACTATGGAGAGCAGAGCCAAGAGGAAGGTTTAGCGCGGGAGTGGAGATTTGTGACGGAGTGGCGCTATGAGCGTTGAGAACCTGGGGTTTTGTCATAGTGGATGAGCAGATGTCCATGGGAGGGATGCAGAGTGGCACATGAGTGGAGGTTGCAACAAGGGAGGCATGCTGTGGGAGTGCAGGAGGTAGAAGCGTAGACGGAGGTGTTGAGGAGGCCGGGGGTCCGCTAAGGTGGAGCGGCGGTTGCCCACTCGGGAGGTGTTGGAGCTATTGTGGTGGCCGCTTCGGGTGGTGGAGGAGCTACCATGGGCAAGGGTGGTGAAGCGGTGGTGGTGGTGTGGGATATTATCCCACATGCACTACGAGAGAACCCTTTAAAGCTGTTTTATATGCAACTACCCAAACGTATAACAAAATAGCTCCACTTGCTTTGTGAAACCCTCAGCTTGGTTGTTCAACGGTCTTCTACAATAACCAATTTGGAGTTGTTGACTAACATGCACTTTGTTTACAACACATAGGCCTAAAAGGCTAGTTTTTTTGCAAAGAAAATATATGTTTCCAAAATTGGAAAAAATTTTAGATCCGAAAATTAACCAAAAATGCAAAAATTTCCAAATCCAAATATTTATAATAACTGCAGATCTGTAAATGATGGAAATGAATGAAAAATATTGCAGATCCAACAAAATTACATAATTTCAGATCTAAAATAAAATAATTAAAATAATTACCCAATTTTGCAGATCAGGCCTTAAAGGTCCGATTTGCAAAAAAAATTTGCCTCAGATTTGACTTTTGCCCAACATAGACAAATTTATAGTCAAAATTTATAGAAATAGCCACCCAGATGCAATGGTGAGGTCTGATCTTGGTCAAAATGCTCCCACAAAATGCTGATCCTGAATTTGGTTCATGGCGCTCCAAAAGTTGAAGCAATGAATTGCTCTCCAATGGCTATGCAATGAAAACTCCTTTGGCTCTAATACCATGTAAGAATTTACTTAAGGAAAAGAATACAAGCCAAGATCTAGAAGCTCAAGAGATAGCACAACAAAGAGAGACAAGATAATATGATCAAATGAAGAATTCAATAATGATCAAATGATGGATAATAGATTGATTACATACAATCTAGAAATGCCTCAATATATAGGCAATGCATGATATCTAGAAGATATGCAAGTGATAAGATCACAACTAGACATGGTGGAATCACATGTCCACCAAAGGTGGATCATCCTCCATTGTACATGAAAGTATGTGCAACATGTGCAACAATGAGAGGATGATAATGTGATAAGATCACTAAAGGTGGATCTCACACACAAAGAGGTATGAGAAGACAACTATGACCACCTAAAGTGGAGATTCTCCTAACCATGTGCTAAAAATAAATGCAACCTCATAGGTGTCTCAAAGATAGCTAATTATGCAAATGCATTATCCTAAGTAAACTTAAGTAAAGTGTAATTAGTAAATATTTAATTACACCAACATGTACCCTCATTGGCAGTGACTAGCATATTTCAAATGAATTTACATTTTCATTACTTGAACATAGTTTACATTCACTGTTATGATATGGAATTGATCATTAACTTGGTCCATTCCCAATACTCATTAACTTAGTTTACATTCACTATTATGATCTCTAGAATCTGGAACAATGGAGTTTTTAATTTGTAGTTTCTAGAGTGTATTTATTTGGATGTTATGTAATTTAATTTAAAAATCAATAATATCAATACAAGTATAAGCATTGCTAAGTGGATTTGTATTCTCAATTCAATTCATGCAATAATATGATGTACTTCACATACTATTAAATTTTTGACAAAATTTCACATATTAACTTTCGAAGTAGAACTAAAGGCAATGCATTGTTGTTAACTTGTTATTAATAAAAAAATTATTGGGAAATCAAAAATCAATTATTGTTCATGTTGTAAAACTAAACTATTTTAGCTAAAGTATACATGCGGTTTTTATGGGAAGAGGTTGAACAAACTAAGTGGAATATAGATGGGAATTAATGCTCAAGTGAATGATACGTTCCCATAAAAATGTGAACTCCTATTAATCTACAAACTGTCATGTTAAAAAACTACAAAATAAAGTCAACATAGTTAGATAATTTAATTTTAAGTTTGGTTGTGTTAACAAAACTATGTTGACTTTATTTTGTAGTTTTTTAACACAAGAGTTTGTAGATTAATAGGAGTTCAAAGATACTAGTGTGCCATAGTTGCCCATATATAACTAGTGAGATGCACATAACTCATGTACCTCATGCTACTATGCTTGGATACCTTGTATACACTATTTTTCATTAGACTAGACATTATCGAAATAGTGAGTATTTATATAAAGTGCTATAACACAAAGGTGGTCCTCCTTCTACACCAATTAACAATAGTGACAACCCTCATAGGAAGTTGAATAATGTCTAGTCTAATCCAAGCACACTAGCATGAGGTACATGAGTTATGTTCATCTCACTAGATATAGATGGGCATTAATGCGCAATTGAATAATATGTTCCCATAAAAATCTGAACTCCTATTAATCTACAAACTCTCATGTTAAACAACTAAAAAATAAAGTCAACAAAGTTCCTTTAACACAACCAAAGTTAAAATTAAATTATTTGAAAAGGGGTTTGTGTTTTGAGTTAATTGGTTTATGTAAATCTATTTCAGCAACCATTATCTTGAGAAACTTTGTGTTTGGTTTTAGCACCCATGTTAGTTTTGAAGTAAATAGTGGTAAATTTTTGTGTTATACCCATATGGATCAATGACAAGGTTTTAGTCTCTATAACCTGTGTGTATAGTTCTTGTTTATATCCCTAGCTATTTCATATTGGGCTTCATACATATTGTTGGTTTTTCATTCAAATCTTAAACCTCATTTTGATTTCTCTTGTCTGTGATTATATGTCAAACCCTAATTCGAGTAAGGTTTTTTTTTGCAGTATGGTTAAGATACATTGTGTTAGTCTTTGAACTAATTATAATGTAACCCTATGTCACGTCATTGTTCAGTTTGTAAACCAGTGTTGTGTTTATGGAGGGTTTATTTAACCAGTTAACACATTATGTAAGGGATGAAATTGTGATAGTTTCACGATTATTATTTGAAAACAGTAAATGTTCTTGAAGACTATTTGTTAGAGACACTATTAAGAATTATTGTAGATAACAAAAGACTTTGTTATGGTTATCTTAGAATAGAAAATGGTTATTATTTTGTTAAGGCATTCTTTTTTGAAAACTGGTTTGTGATAGTTAGACATGATATTCAGTTTTTGAAAAGGATTTGTTTTCAGATCAAAGGTGTCCACACTTGTTCTACTGCTTGTCACCAATGGCATCCTAATCGGTGATTTGACCAACATGGGCATGGATTAAAAAAAATTTAAAAAATTTCCTTCTATAATCTGACCAACCTAAACCTTTTTAATTAATGGTCAAAAATTTTGGTAGAAAAAGGAGGTCAAATGTACTAGTCAACTATTTTACTTGAGTTGACTTCTTTCAACTTCTTTTAGAGTTGTCTCAAAATTCAATTCAATTCAATTCAAAAATTTCAATTTCACCTTGAGATAATTCCACCACTGACTGTGAGTACAACCCTCTTAATACTTTGAATCTTCATTCTATTCTTCATGTAAACTAGTTGGGTTAATGATTTGAAAGATGAAATAAGTTATTAGAAGGTTACACTTCATAGTTTGGAGGATTGGAGAGGCATTTAGCATGAATGTATCTTCCTATACAATGGCTTGGACTGACTTTTATTAGTTTACCTTTTTTATTTTGAATTCTAACTTGTAATCCACACCTTTCCATGGGCTCAAAGGCCTAGGATCCATGGAAAGATGATTTCTAACAATGTACCATAGTTCCAATTATCTTTAATTGTAGATATTTAACAATTAATGTGTTCGTAGACTAATTTAAAGAAGGTTTTCTAATGAATTTGAGGGCTAAGGTATAGAAGTGGGAGATTGGGTTGAACAACATAGTATTGTTAAGATTTGGATAGTCTTATATTGCCATATAAATGGTGAATCGATCACCAATAACACCAAGAAGGGTGTGGAAGGATGGGATTGGAGAAACCTTCAAATAAAGGGCCATGGATATTGATTAGACAAACAATAAGCATCATCTATTATCATGGTCAAGATCTAGGTCTAGTGATGCAAAGGCATTCTAGGCTACTCGATGAATCTACATGGGAGGTGTGTGTTTGGTCGGTGTTACTCGGTTGCAACCTTGACCGACAACCTCGATCATTGAAGGAAGTTGGGTTGCTGAATGAACTTGGTAATCCCTAAAGCTCAGTGAAAGTGTTACTTGATGATGTCAGTGGTGCTCAGTGATGCCTGTCATGCATGGTTATTTCACTATTGCTCGATAGTTCTGGTTTATCGATTGGAGTTTTGTGTGATTTGTTGGGCCGACTTGGTGCATTTATTGTTCCTATCTATTGTTACAGGCTGACATGTTGTATTAAATGTTTGTAAGGCTATTTTGACACTGACTTGTATTGCATTTAATATTTGTTTGGAGGAGTTAATGGTTTCATCCAACTGACTTGTGCCTGATGATTAGTATTTATAGGATGTTTGGGTAGATGTTTAGCGGGAGGAAAAAGGTTCATTAGAGGATCATTAGGAGAGTATAAGTTCATGGTTTGGAAGACTTGGCAAATCATATCTAAGGCTCTGAAAGATGGAGTTGGTGAAGTTGTGGAAAATATCTTACATGATCTTGTAGATCAGATTGTCATCTGATAGTTTGTAGTTGCAGAGCTAGTGGTTTTCCAAGTTGGAGACAAGGAGATTGCTTGGATGCTTGCGAGCTCAAGTTTAGATCTGGCATAGGGTTTCCATCAGTAGCTAATTATTTTCATAACTGAACTAGCTGAGATTATATTGGATCTATTTGGATCTTGCAGAATTGTTTCTGATGGTAATTGGTCCTAACCCAGAAGGCCTTATAGCCAGGCATGTTAATGAAAATCAGGAGTTAAAAATTTATTTTTTGTTTTGTTGTTGAGTATTCCATTGTTTTGATTGTTGGCTGCAAGGTTTGGACTATCCTTAATTGGATCCACCATTCTTGACTACATCAGGTGGTATCAAAGCTGAGAGTTGATCTTGTGGAGTGAAGGTTGACCTAGCAAGGTTGATCTGGTGAAGTTGATCTTGTTTGTGAAGAGATTGTAGGATCCAGATTGTAGATCTGGAGCATTGAACTTATGGATCTTGCCCTAGTTGTTTGTTCAAGGTGGAAAGTTGAGATCTGACTTGCATACAACTTAAAGATTTCCACAAGGTGGTTGGTGTAGGGTTTGTTGCAAAGGGTTTTTGCATATCTTTAAGGATGCCTTCGAGAAGATTGGACCCTAGAGTTATTTCTAACCTCTGTGATACTATTGAATCTAGGATTATAGAGAAGGTGAAATCATATTTTAGATCTGAGATGGAGTTGATGAAGAATGACATGGTCACTGAGATCATTAGAGTTGTTGCTATTGTACCTCAAAATGTTGGTACTAAAGATGGTTATGAGGAAGCAGCTGAAGACTTTGAACCTACTGGATCTAGTGGTGATGACCAGAGGGATAGATTTGGTAAAGACAAAACTACTTGGTTTCCTATATCTGGAGCTCGGCTAAGTAGTAGTTACCAAATGGAAGTTTCTACTTTCTCTGGTACTTTGAATCTTGAGAACTTGATTGATTGGATTGGTGAACTTGAAGATTTCTTTGAGCTCGAAGAAATTGAAGATCCTCTTCAAGTGAGATTAGCACAGACATACTTGAAAGGACATGTTGGTCTTTGGTGGAAGGAACTACAAAGAGATAGAGAAGATGAAGGTGAAATGAAGATCAATCAGTGGAGGTTGATGGTGAAAAAATTGAAAGCTAAGTTCATACCTTCTAACTATGAGCTTTACTTGCTTAAGAAGTTGTAGAATTTGAAATAGAAGGATCTGTCTATTGAATATTATTCCAAGGAGTTATAAAAACTTACTATTCGGTCTAGACACTGAGAGCTTGGTAAGGAAAAGGTAGCTTGGTATGTGAATGGTTTGAGATTCAATATTTAGGATGAGCTTGGTGTGTTGAAGATTGATTTTTTTGAAGATGCTTATCAGTATTCTCTGAAGGTAGAAGATAAGTTGAAGAAGAAACAACATAGTAATCCCTAAGGGAAGGAAAATATTGATCACTCGGTGAAGGATAAACTGATTGATGCAGAAGATGAACAAAAACCTATGGAACTGAAGAAGAAGAAGAAGACTATTGTGGTGAAAGAGAATGAAGTTGAATCTGAGAACTTGCTACTTCAGTGAACATTGCTTGGTACAAAGGAGGAACCTGGTCAGAGGAGTAATTTATTTAGGACCCGATGCAAGTCCAGAGTTAAAATCTGTGATGTTATTGTTGATAGTGGTAGTGTACACACTAAAAAGGTGCACTTCTATGAACCATTACATGCAAGGTTGCTCAAGAATGAGGCCTCACAAAGCGGCTCATAGCTCTCTATGCATGGAGTTGCAAGGGACTATGATGTGTTTGCTCTCAGCTAGAGCTACAAGCTTGTGACCTTGCTAGTCAACCATACAATGAGAGATTCAAGTGAAGACAAGGGCAATAATGCCAATATCTCAAAGAATCACTATGAAGATGTAATGCAATGCAACTAAAATGAAGATGCAATCTAAGCTATGAAAGAAAAGTACAATGCAACTAATCTATGAAAGGAAATAGCAATGGGTTACAATACCTCCTATTTAGATTATGTGAGCTAAATCTATTGCATAAAAAGAAATCTATACTAAGAATGCCATTATCATGCAACTATGAAAGTAAATATGCAACTAAATGATGCAATGAAGCAAGTCTTCAATGTCTTCAAAACTCCAAATGCACCTAAAACCTGCAGCATAACATTAGCATAAAAACATGGTATATGCAAATGAAGGAGAGAGCTCTCCTTTTATAAGAAATGAGGTGAAATGGACCATGGAGATTAAGAGGCAAAAAGTCTTAATCAGTGGTGGAGATTGAAAGAGGAGCAATCCATGTGCACAAGTATCCTCCAATGAGAGTGAAGTGTTGACTTTTGAGCCTCATGTGAGACAAAAAGTGCTTCTTTCCTTTTTATAAAATAGGAATAATGCTTTATTTGTGCAACTTAGGATAAGAGGAAAAGTGGGGCTTTTTATTTAATCAAAAGGGGAGGAAATATTCCTTTTAATCAAATAAGGACTTAGGATAAATGGTTAGCCCATAGGATAAAATCCAATATATGATCGAAATTGAGACTTGATCAAGAGATTGATATTGTTGAAAATATTGATTATTGATCAAAATGATTCAAGATTGATAGATTGAATAAATGGGGCCCAAAGTCTAGGAGACCATTTTAGGGTGCATACATTTGCCCCTCTTTGACTAATGTGTGATCGATTTGGGAACACATGCAGTCAAAGAAGAATTGAAGTGTGAGATCGATTTGGGATCACAAAACAACTCAAATGTGAGGTTGATTCGGGATCACATCCGGACAAACATAGACAAAGGCCTTTGAACATGAGGTCGATTCAAGATCACATTCAAAGTAAGAGATAAGAATCTCAAATTTGAGCAAAAGCTCACAAAAGATGTCTGAATCAGGAAAATCAAGGAACCGGGGATGAGAATCCCATAAATACTGCCCCCTCGGAATCGAAATCAAAATCAAGTAGAGGAGAGACAAAAAATTGATAAGGTTGATCAAATCATAATAAAATCACAATCGAAGGTAAGGGTCAATAGGTTAACCATTAGGAAATGAAACATGCCCCAGTGAGGAAGTAGAAGAATAGAAATAGAAGACTAGAAATAGAGTGAATGAAAGACTAGAAAATATGAGAGACATGGAAGGAAGAAATTCCACCAAAGATTGAAGAATTATGCCTCAAAAGGTCAGTCAACTGCGTAAAAGAATGAGAAATCTTGGAAATGCGACTCGGATTTTGATTTTGAGTATGAAAATGAATAGAAAATGATGTGATATGAAAGACCAGAAATGAAAGTTATGATCAAGAAGAATCAGAAAATTAGCACAGTCGACCAACTAGTCCGTAGATGATAAAAAGGAAAGCTCTCTCCATATGCAAGATGCAAAAACTAAACTAACATGAACCTAAAAATGCAAGCTACTATGAAAGTGGTTGACTTGAAAGGTCACAACACTTATAGACATCTAATTATCATCATCGAGCATTAGGTAGCACTGTAAGATCATACAATGCACACTAGTATGACTATGTGAATCTGAATATGATCTATATCAGATAGAAATGTGGGAATCTCACCTAGGCATCAGAGAAATGTAGGTCAAGATGACTAGTGCAGTGAGATCACCTAAGTTTGATATGGCAAGATTATGCTTGTATCAAGACATATGAAAGTCAGGATAGCTATAAGCATGCACTCGCAAAACAGTCAAGGATAATACCTTGTCAATCCATAGGGTCAAGTAAGACCAACATAAATGCTCATGACAGTTAGGATCAACAAAATATACCCACAAGCAGATAAAGAAAGAAAACATGTTCTCAGTCCCTCAGTCTTCTAGCTATGCATCATCGAAAACTTCTCAGGGAGAGACCACTCATCAAAGAAATCCTCATAGACAGCACATAAAGAAAAATAAAGTCATCATATCTCAATGAGTTGATTGTTTAGGTGTGTGTGTGTTGGTCACAGAGTCAGACTCTGATCATCACATCTACAAATGAGAAACGTCACATCATACTAACTGTTGGGTAAGACATCTGATAAGTGTTAAGAAACACTCGACGCAAGGGTAGTGTTGAAAAACACTATTTGGGGTGGTGTTGAAAAACACTTATTTGTGAAATGCCCCAAGAGACAAATGCACCTAAAGGACCAATGCTAACAGTTATGCCCCCTAGAAAAAGACAAAGACCAATTCCAGACTAAGTCAAATAAGGTCAAGGCATGATGGAAAGTGGCTAAGTGTCAAGGACACATGCTAACAAATAGGAGTGTAAAGGCCTCAAGTAGCGCCTGTTCCCAGGTTTTCACCACTTGGATTCTTTTTTTTTTTTCTTTTTTTTTTGGATTTTTGAACTTTTTTGATTTTTTTGTATTTTTTCAGGACTGTATATGCTTTTTAGGATTTTTTCAGCATCATATATCAATTTTTTTGGTATTTTTTTAGGATCATAAAATATATACAAAAGATGCCCCCAGACAGAACGGGCATCAAGGATAGAACTTCTTTAGGTGCACAACGTTGATGGGATCAGGGAGCTATTCTCCATCAAGATCTGACAATAAATACACACCAGTACCAAAAGCAGCTGTGATGACATATGGTCCAAGCCAGTTAGGTTCAAATTTGCCCTTTTGATCTTTATTTTGTTGGTTCTTCGGGTTCTCTAGCAAAACAAGATCACCTATTTGAAATTCTCTAGGGTGAACCTTTTTGTTGAATGCTTTGGACATACGTTTCTGATATACTCGCATGTGATCAAAGGAAGCCTTACACTTCTCATCTAGAAGTTCTAGTTCCTGTAACCTCATGGTGCGGTAATCCTCATCTGTAATCAGACCTTTGAGTGAGACCCTAAGTGATGATATCTTGACTTCTAAAGGCAATATTGCTTTAGTGCCATAGGTGAGAGAGAAACGAGTGGCTCCTGTAGGTGTGTGAATGCTTGTTCTATAAGTCCATAGTGCTAGATTGATTTGTAGGTGCCAATCTCTACCATTCTTGTGCACTGTCCTATGAAGAATTTTAAGAATGGTTTTGTTAGAGGCTTTTGCCTGTCCGTTTCCCTGTGGAAAATAGATGGAGGACCAATGTTGCTTGATTTTAAACTTTTTGCATAGATGCTTTAGGTCCTTATTCTTAAATTGGCCCCCATTGTCAGTAATGATCTCAGAAGGTACTCCAAATCGGCAAATGATATGATTCAAGATGAATAAAGAAATGGTCCTCCCTGAAGCAACAGAAAGTGGCATAGCTTCAACCCATTTTGTGAAGTAGTCAGTGGTGGTAATAATGAACTTGTGTCCACCTAATGAGTTAGGATGAATCTGCCCAACCAGATCAAAGGCCTAGCATTGAAATGGCCAATGAGAAATAGAAGGGATCAGCTCCCAACCTGGAGCATGAATCAGGTTTCTGTGTTTCTGACATTTTTCACATGACTTAGCAAAGGTGACTGTGTCTATCTGCATTGTGGGCCAATAATATCCCACCCTAAGCAACCTTTAGGCCATGGCAAGACCATTAGAATGTCCACCACAAATGCCCTCATGGATGTTAGCTAACGCTTGGTTGGATTCCTCCTTTTCCAAGCACCTAAGGAGTGTCCCATCTAAACCCCTCCTATATAAATCACCGGAGATGAGGGTGTGGCGAGAGGTGTTACGGATGAGGTTTCAGCATTCAGAGCAGTTGAATGTGTCAGGGATGATGCCATCATGGAGATATGAATAGATAGCACCATATCGGGAAGACTCATGTGTGATAATGGCACAAATGACATGGCTTTTAGATGAGTCAAAGATGGGATGGTGTAGCTCTTCCACCAAGAATTCAAATCTGGATTCATGTGTCTCCAACTAAAGAAGTGAAGCTAATGTGGCCATGGCATCTACAGCTTTGTTCTCTTTCCTAGGGATCTGTTGAAAAGTCACAAAGGTGAAGTAGCATCTCAAAGAATCAACCATCTTTTTGTAGGGTATCAATTTGTCATCCTTGGTTTGATACTCTTCATTGACTTGGTTGATGATTAATTGGGAATCCCCAAAAACATGTAATTCTATGATGTTCCATTCTATAGCCATCCTCAAGCCATTAGTTAAAGCTTCATATTCTGCAATAGTATTGGTACATGGGAATAAAAGTTTGTAAGACTTTGGAATATTGTACCCATGTGGAGAAACAAATAACACTCCAGCACCTGATCCATTTTGCATGCGGGAGCCATCAAAGAACATTGTCCAAGTGTGAGTAGTCGTATACAAGATGTGTTCATCTGGGAATTCCACTTGGACTGGCATACTATCCTGAACTGGGAAATCAGCTAATTGGTCAACAATAGCTTGTCCTTTTATTGCCTTCCTTTCAACATACTCTATGTCAAATTTAGTGAGGACCATTGTCCATTTAGCAAGTCTACCCATGAGGGCAGCCTTACTAAGCAAGTACTTAAGAGGATCAATTTTGGCAACCAAATGTATGGTATGAGCAAGCATGTAGTGGCGCAACTTTTGAGAAGAAAACACCACCGTGAGACAAGAATTCTTAATATTATTGTAATTGATCTGATAGGAGACTAGAGTACGGCTGATATAGTATATGGCCCGTTCTTTCCTAGTATCATTTGTTTGAGCCAATAATGCCCCCAGGGAAGTGTCTATAGCTGAAATATATAGGATCAATGGTTTCCTTGGAATAGGAGGCATTAGGATCGGAGGATTAGCCAAGTATTGTTTGATCTGATCTAGGCTCTTTTGACAATCCTCATTCCAAACATAAGAAACGCCCTTATGCAATGTCTTGTTAAAGGGTTGGGCCCTATCTGCAAGTTTAGAAATAAACCTCCTAATTGATTGAAGACGTCCCTAAAGACTTCTCATTTGGCTGATGTTTCAAGGAGGTGGCATATCTAGAATTGCTTGGACCTTTTCGGGATCAACCTCGATACCTTTTGCTGATATTATGAATCCTAAAAGTTTTCCTGAGGTGATGCCAAATGTGCACTTCTTCAGATTCAATCTGAGTTGAAATTGTTCCATATGATCTAGAATTACTTCCAGATCATTGAGGTGTGTGTCCCGTTTTCTTGATTTTGCCAGGGTATCATCCACATAATCTTCCATATTTTTGTGCATCATATCATGAAAGATAGTGGTCATAGCTCTTTGGTAGGTTGCTCCTGCATTCTTTAATCTGAATGGCATGACGTTCTAGCAATAGGTCCCCCATGTACATGTGAATGTTGTTTTCTCTTGGTCTTTAGGAGCTATTTTGGTTTGATTATACCCTAAGAAACCATCCATTAGAGAGTATATCTCATAGCCTGCTATCATGTCCACTATCATATCAATGTTTTGAAGTGGAAAATCATCCTTTGGGCATGCTTTGTTTAAGTCTCTAAAATCTATACATACATGAATGGACCCATCATGTTTGGAAACTGGTACTATGTTTGAGATCCATTCTGCATAATTGATGGCTCTAATGAATCCAGCTCTCAAAAGTTTTTCTAATTCCCCTTTGACAAGGAGAGCTACATGTGGATGCATTTTTCTGAGTCTTTATTTTACTGGCTTGACCCCTGGAGCTATGGATAAGTGATGCATTATGAGATTCATGTCAAGCCCTGGCATGTCTGAATAGGTCCATGCAAAATTAACTTTCTTTTTCTGTAAAAATTGTACATATGCCTTGGTCTCTTCTTCTGATAAAGACTGAGCAAGATGGACTATCTGGGGATTTTCTTCTGTGTTCAAATTGGCTGGCTTTGTTGGCTCAATCAATACTGATGATCTATCCTAGAAATAACTCAGAAAGTTATTAAGTACCCCATCCTTAGGTGCCTCAAAGAGGTTTTCACCTTCGGATGCATCATTTCTTTTTACTATTTTTGGTTCTGACACTGCCACAAAGTAGTTTTCACCATCAGACCTATTTTTCTTTTTCTCTTTTATTTTGAGACTGAGGTACTTAATATCAGGCTCTATCATGTTGGTTTTTGGTTCACTGGTGGAAGAAGCCACGGGTTCAAGAGCATTCAGATAGTAGGAAATTTCGTAATCATTCTAAAAGGTGAGGAAGGTAGGCTCTTGATGGCACTAAGACCAGTCAATTAGGTCGAAGTGGACAAGGGGTAGGTCAATGACTAGTTCAACATTGTTTATGCGAAAGGTGTCATCTTTGGTGACCATATAATTGGAGTTCATCAAGTCTTCTCCTAAGATACCCGAATTAGGACTCATCCTATCAAACGAAGTGTTGTCTACTAAGGTGATTTGAGGAGTGCAATCCTCTAGTCCTACACTAGGATCATCAGCCGCATCAGGTTGGGTACTATAGGCATGGACAATATCTACATCTAGATCAACTGTTGCATCTGAAAGTGAGTCCCACTCATATTCATGGGAGTCTGTGTGTAAGTCATCATTTGGGCCTCGTGATGTAGAAGCCTCAAGAGTTTCCCCCTCTCTAGTGCTAGTATTGGTACTATTCATCACAGCTAGGACAGTAAAACTTTCTTTTGTTGATCTAGCAGTCATACAGTCACTATCCATCGCAGCTGGGATAGTAGGACTGTCAAGTATCAAATCTATGGAATCTCCCCAAAGGAGATTCGTTGAGGGCACCCAATCATTAGACACATCTCATTGATTGAAAAGATTAGGGGTATAATCTGAGTCACTGTCACTGTCCATCGCAACTGGGACAGGGACACCTTTCTTCTTTTTATTCTCAAAACTTAAGCCAATCGTGGATTTGTTCTTTCATCCGAAGAGAGCATGATCAAGAGGCTCATCTTTAGCATCCAACCTATGACTAAGGGGACCATATCTTGGATACCCCATATTCTTAACCATTGTGTACCCTTTCCCATAAGCTTCAGGTGGAGGAGCAAAATTCTCATTGTGTTTGTATTTCTCCTCATGATAGATCCAGTCCCTTATGGCAACTTCCTCTTTTTCTTCCTGAATGGGGACCAAAGACTCAACAAATTTCCCAAATAACATCATTGCCGATGACAAAGGCTTCATACTTGGTGATGGTCTTCCATAAGACCTAGGAGAGATTGGCATGTTTGTAAAAGAATCCATTTTATAATCTCCCATCCCAAGATCTATGGTCTTGAACTTCTCCTTGCATTGTTCAAGTGAACTATTAGGACTGTTAGCTTCCCTATTCAAAGGTACATGTGATCCCACAGAAATGTTATTAACTCATAAAGCACTATCTCCAGGGATGCAAATTTCTACACCGTTATGGGGAAACTTAACACACTGGTGATATGTTGATGGGACTGCTTGCATTTCATGAATCCATGGCCTACCTAGCAGAATGTTGTAGGCTAGAGGTCCAACATCAACAATTTGAAATAATATATCTTTTTCTACTGGACCAATGCGAATAGGAAAAACAACTAATCCCTTAGAACTTCTTTCTGCTTCATCATATGCTTTGATTGTGATCCTTTTTCTTGTGTCAATGATGTTCTCATAATATCCTAGAGCCAACAACAAACTTAGGGTACAAATATTGAGCCCCGCACCCCCATCTATCAGTACATGCCTAACATGGGTTTTATGAATCATGACTTCGATGTGTAAGGCCAAGTTATGTGGGTGGCTAATGGATTTATCGTCTTCTTCTGAGAAGGTGAGGTAATGAGGGCTAGCCAAATGGTTGACCATGTTCTGGAATTGATCCATATCTAAGTTGTTATGGATGTTGGCTACTCGTAAAGCATCCTCAAGGATGTGCTTGTGCTTAGGAGACAATTCTAAAAGCTCAAAAATGGAAATCTGCGCGGGTGTATGTTGTAGCTAGTCAATAAGATTATAATTGGAATTAGGACCAATGGAAAATTTGGGAGGAGCACCTTTGGACATGGGCTGCTTAGACTTGCTAGTGCTAGGACCTCTAATGACAATGGGCACTTGGGCCTGTTCCCTAGTGACAACATTGAGGGATTGGGGCATTCTTTGTGAGTGAGGACCTCTTATCACCACAGCGGGTCTTTCATCAGTCATAGGAGTTGAGTCCACATTATGTCCATAGGGATCTTTCCCTCTCATCATGTTGACACTATCATCCACAACTTCAAGCATGTTAATAACGTTCTCCGCATTTGTGTAGGTGTAGTTGATAGCCGCCTTGCCATTCTTATTGTTAGAATTCTCTCCTTTCTCATATTTAGGAAAGGGCTCTTTAAAGGATTTATGATCTGCATTAGTGGTTAACCCATCCACTTGTAATTGTCCTTTTTCAATAAGTTCTTGGACAAGATGCTTGAGTTTAAAACAATTTTCTATGTCATGTCCAATCCCATTATGGAAAATGCAAAAAGCCTTCGCATCCCACCAATGAGGTAAAGGATCTAGTATACGATGTTTTGTAGGATCCTGTGGGTGTGCCAAATTATGAACAACTAATGTCTTGAAAACATCTGCATAAGATTCTCCCAATTTAGTAAATTGTCTTTTCTCCGTTTTAGACCTCCTTTGATACTTAGGTTTATCTTGTTGTGTTGAAGATGTTTGCAGCTTCATAACTTGAACTGCATGAGAGAGGTTAAGAACTCCTTCATTTTTGACTTGAGATGAGTCAACAACTCTGTCGTTGACCACTTGCTTATTTTTGTTCCAATAGGAGTTCTTTTTGTCCTTGTTACCATTAGTATTGTTATTTTGGCTATTGTTGTTATTTGTTGGTTTAGCCAAAATTCCTTGTTCTTTCAGGACATCCTCAATGTGACATGCCACCTCTACCATAGTATCAAAGGAAATAAATGAGATTTTCTTGACTTTATATCTTAGTTCAGGTATTAGATTGCTCACAATGATATCAATTCTCTCCTCTTCAGGAATTGTCCTTGGGTATTTTGAACACAATCACCTCCATCATTGTAAAAATGTGACAAAAGATTCCCCTTGATTTTTCTTGAGTTTGCACAAATCAAGCATTGTGACCGACCTTGATAGGTTGTAAGCAAAATGCTGAACAAACCTTTGGACAAGTTCTTTAAATGTCTTTACTGGAGGGGAAAGATTAGTGAACCACTTGATGGCTTGACCTTTCAAACTCCTTGGGAATAATCTCATCAAGTAGGAGTCTTCATGGTGAAAGGAAAAGCTCATTATGTAGAACTGTCAAACATGGTCATGAGGGTCACCATTGCCATCATATTTGTCATATGTTGGGAACTCAACTTTCTTAGGGAATTCTACCATCACCACACTTTTTTCAATGGGGTTAGGACATATGGAGTCCAAATGAAACGTGCTCTCGGGAGCCTTCATCCTATCTATATCCTTTTGCATTTGTAAGATCACCTCATCAGTTGAAGGGCTCTGTTTCTTGATCTTTTGATGAACATCAAAATTATATGGAACTTTAGTGCCTTTGTTGATAAGACTTTCCAAGAATTGATCTTTGTTTTGTTCCACATATTGCTCCACATATGCTTGAAAGGATGGTTCGTGTTGCATAGTCATGAAGTCCATATGATCAAATTTAGCATAACTTCCTCCATGTTGTGAGCCATGATGTGCTCATTGGGAGGGTTGCTTTGAAAGTCTATGAGATGACTGTCTCCTATGATGGTCATATCTTGAAGCCCTTCTTCCTCTAGGACTCGGGGATCGTAAGGGTGTCCTTGATCTTCTTCTAGGGCTAGGGGAAGGGGTAGATGGGGGTGATTTGGTCCCACTATTGGCTCCCCTCCCATTAAATCATCTTTGGAGTTGTTGTGCATAGAGTCTATCTTCTTCTTCTTGGGTGACTCTTTTCTGTATATCCAACAATGCACGTTCGTCTTCCTCTAGTTGTCTGAATTTTTCCTTTTTAGCAGCTTGTTCATCTAAGTAGGCTTGCTTCTCTCTCTCAATGCTTCTCAATCTTGTATTTGCATATCGAGAGGTGTCTTTAAGTGGGGAGGTTTGTCTTGAATGCCTTATTGCATTAGCTGCATTTATGTGGTGATCACTAGATTCGTTGTTCTGGTCTTTGTGTTGTGACCCTGAATCTGAGTGAGCTTGCTTATGATGTCTTTCGGCTCGTTGGTGAGCATCAAAATACCTCACGTTGTTGGGAGGTGACCCGGGTGGACTAGCATGAGAAGAACCACCATACTCCCTTCTATGTCATTGGAAGATATCCTCGAGAGTTTGATTCATGGCTTCCCTTTGTTGTCAGGTAAAAGTGTAACTCATGTCCATGCTTGATGAAAGTGGTATGAAAGAGGTGTTCACTTCACTAGGATTAGCTCCCAGATTAAAATAGACCTCAGATTCACTCTTAGGAGATTGATCAAAAAGGGGTCCTTTTCCCTTAGGTTGTCGATGAGTCTTGACAGGTGGTAATTGGCTAAAGGCAACAAGGGGTCACTTCCCTTGATTGACTTGATACCTTGTCGTAACTAACATGAAAGAAAGATACTCTCAATGAGAAGGTGACCTCTCAGAGTGTCAATGCCAAACTAGGATAATTAAAGTCCTATATTGTCCAAAGAGAAATGAAAAGAAAAAAAAGGGCTTTACCAACACTGTCAAAGAGGTGCTTCAAATCAAAGGGTGACTACCCTTGCACTTTTGAATCAGGAGGTTGGACTAGGCCAAAAGATAATTGAAATTGAGATTTAAATGAAAGTGATTTGGACAATAAGAGTACTTAAAATTTTCCAAGAATGTAGCTAACAATCTTAAAGATGAACCTTGGCACCAAGAATGGCCTTCTAACTTGATGATTATTCTAAAGTGATTTCGTAAATCAAAGGATGCTATCCCAGAGGACTAAAAACTAGAAATTTGGAGTCTAGACAGGTCTCAAATGTCAGGGTGAGAAGCCTACTTTAACACCTAGCCTGATTGACAACAACTGAAACTGACCAAAATTTAAGCATGGCAGAAATAAACCAGGCGATATACTCCAGGCTACTGGGGTGATAAACCTATAACCACGCGATACTTCACCCGAAGCCAGGCGATACTTCTTAGTACTGGCGGGCGATATACTCCAGGCAGGTCAGGTGATAGTTCGTCAAGGGTGAACTATCGCGCGATATTCCTCTTCAAAGCAGGCAATATTTCTAGCAAGCGCAAAGTATTGCATGATACTTCACTTTACAGTGTGCGATACTATTGCAGATTTGTTTAACTCTTGACCAGAATTGTGTAAAATTTGCATTTTTGGGTCTGTTCGGTCAAAATTTCCAGTCTGAGGATTGATGTTTTCGATTTCAGTCACAATGTCAGCAGAATTTTGGTAGGTTTGCAAATAGTAAGGGATTAAAACATGGTCTCAAACACTTGAAACAAGGGCAAAAGCAACCTTGCCAAGACAAACACTTGTGATATCAAAAATAAAATTACACCCTATGAATGCTACCGATTGTTTGTATGTTGAGAATGTTTACACTTGTATCACACAATCGAAGACACTTCAAGTAATATCTATCCTAAAAGGTCAAGGCTCAATACTTACCAACTTAGCCCACAACTTGATGCCCCCTCGCCTCACACCAAGTGGTTACCCACAAGAGATGTTGGCTTTGTCATGAAAATGTCAAATGACACAACCAAAGGGACACATATGGTGAGTATCTTAAGGTGATCTGGGTAAACCACTTGGATCAATCCTTGCACTAAGAAGATAAGTGACTAAAATAAGGTGGCTTCTATCTAATGGTTCTTAATAAAGATTTCTGTTCACAACACCCCTCTTGCTCCTCATAAAGGACTAGGACCTCGCGGCCTCAAGAGTACCTTAAGCATTCTTGTTCAATGTTTTCCCCATGGTCGCAATCCCATGAGCTACTCACATCTAATGAAGACAAGTGTTATGTCTACCAAGGTTTTTGGTGTCCTTGATAGCCTTGAGATTATAGTGAGTTGGAATCACTTGCCACCAAGGAAAATGATGACAAGGTTGTCCCCACTTGTGTCGTTCCTCTTGATTTCTCAAGAGCAAGCCCGCTAAAGGATCCTAAACTAAACAAAGAATAGATCAACTCTTGAGGTTCAAGGTTTTTGGTTCACCACAAGGGTGAAGAGCATACTCCCCTATCTCAAGAATCTCTCCCAAACACACCAAGCAAAGAGGTTCAATTACTCCCTTGCTTCCAAAACCTTAAGATGGGTCAAGATTTTTTGGTTCACCTAAAGGTGAAGAGCATACTTCTCCTACCACCTCAAGATCCCCTTCACAAGGTATTAAGATTCCTACTACAATTAGTGAATGCCACACTTGAAAAGAAAGCAAACAAACAAGCAAGAAATTTTTTTTGTTTTTATGCTTGGGTAGCCCTGCAAAAACTATTAGTAGCCCTCTTTGACATGCATTTTTAGCAATTTTCAAGCAAAGGAGAGCACCTACAAACACAACTTGTTAGACCCACAAGGTTAGAAAAATCCAGATCCAAATGTAAACATGCAATAAACTGATAGATTTAAGCTAAAAGATGCAGATTAGACCTATCTAAACACAGCAAAACAAAATAGCAAGCTAAAATAATCAAATTCAGATGAGAAAACTTGAAATGCAAGTCTCTGTCAGACCAGGTGATATTTCTTAGACTTCACCAGTATCATGCGACATAGTTTCCTACAGTCACACAATATTTCTCAGTCTGGGTGATACTTCTCATTATGGGTGGGCGATACTTCACCCGACAACAGGTGATATTTCTCAGTACTGGCGAGCGATTCTTCTTTTGCGTGAAGTGTCACACCGCTATACAAAGGTATATCGCATGATATTTTTGAGAAGTATTGCGTGATACTTTGAGAAAAAAAACCAGAGACTGAAAACCAAGCTGAAAATTGATGAAAATTTTGATGAAAAATGCAGAATTAAAGGGACAAAGCTAATCTACTCTGCCCCACGGTGGGCACCAGAAATGTACACACTAAAAAGGTGCACTTCTATGAACCATTACATGCAAGGTTTCTCAAGAATGAGGCCTCACAAAGCGGCTCATAGCTCTCTATGCATGGAGTTGCAAGGGACTATGATGTGTTTGCTCTCAGCTAGAGCTACAAGCTTGTAACCTTGCTAGTCAACCATACAATGAGAGATTCAAGTGAAGACAAGGGAAACAATGCCAATATCTCCAAGAATCACTATGAAGATGTAATGCAATGCAACTAAAATGAAGATGCAATCTAAGCTATGAAAGGAAAGTACAATGCAACTAATCTATGAAAGGAAATAGCAATGGGTTACAATACCTCCTATTTAGATTATGTGAGCTAAATCTATTGCATAAAAGGAAATCTATACTAAGAATGCCATTATCATGCAACTATGAAAGTAAATATGCAACTAAATGATGCAATGAAGCAAGTCTTCAATGTCTTCAAAACTCCAAATGCACCTAAAACCTGCAGCATAACATTAGCATAAAAATATGGTATATGCAAATGAAGGAGAGAGCTCTCCTTTTATAAGAAATGAGGTGAAATGGACCATGGAGATTAAGAGGAAAAAAGTCTTAATTAGTGGTGGAGCTTGAAAGAGGAGCAATCCATGTGCACAAGTATCCTCCAATGAGAGTGAAGTGTTGACTTTTGAGCCTCATGTGAGACAAAAAGTGCTTTTTTCCTTTTTATAAAATAAGAATAATGCTTTATTTGTGCAACTTCGGATAAGAGGAAAAGTGGGGTTTTTTATTTAATCAAAAGGGGAGGAAATATTCCTTTTAATCAAATAAGGACTTAGGATAAATGGTTAGCCCATACGATAAAATCCAATATATGATCGAAATTGAGACTTGATCAAGAGATTGATATTGTTGAAAATATTTATTATTGATCAAAATGATTCAAGATTGATAAATTGAATAAATGGGGCCCAAAGTCTAGGCAACCATTATAGGGTGGATACAGGTAGTACCGATAACCATGTTGCTAAGGACATGGTTCAAAAACTTGGGTTGAATAGAATGAAGTATCCTTGGCCCTATAGGATTAATTGGTTATGAGATGTTCATGCTATAAAAGTAAGAGAAAAATGCTTTATTGATGTTTAGATTGGGCAGTATAAGGATCTTGTGTTATGTGATATTGTGAAGATGAATAGTTGTGATATATTGCTCGGTAGACCTTGGCATATGATTGCAGAGCTATGTATGACTGTATAAGAAATGTGTTTACTATTGAGAAGGATAACATGAAGTTTTCCCTAATGCCTTTGCTGGATACAAGGCTCGGTAGGAGAATCTTGAGTATTGGTAGCCGGGTTGAATTGGTGGATCTAGAGAAAATGAATGATTAGTGTGGAGAATTGACCTATGTATTGTCAAGGAAAGACTTGAAGAGACAGAGAAAATTGAAGTGGAAGAGTATGCAATCTAAAAAGGTGGAGGACTTGTATGTGAAGAACTAGTTTAGGGTTTATGTGCTGAATCCCAGAAGATGTTCTTCTCACATATGAACATCTTTTCGAACATGGGATGTTTGATGCAGGGGCATTCTAGGGTACTCAGTGAATATGCATGGGAGGTGTGTGTTTGGATGATATTACTCAGTTGCAGCCTTGACTGACGGCCTCGGTCATTGAAGGAAGCTCGGTCATTAAAGGAACTTTGTAATCCCTAGCGCTTGGTGAAAGTGTTACTTGGTGATGTTTGCGGTGCTCAGTCGACATTGGTGCTCAGCGATGCCTGACATGCTTGGTAGTTCTGGTTTACTGACTGGAGTTCTATGTGATTTGTTGGGCTGACTTGGTGCATTTGTTGTTGGTAGTTATTGTTACAGGCTGACATGTTGTATTAAATGTTTGTAAGGCTATTTTGATGTTGACTTGTAGTACATTTAAGATTTGTTTGGGGGAGTTAATGGTTTCATCCAGCCGACTTGTGGATGGTGATAAGTATTTATAGGATATTTGGGTAGATGTTTAGGGGGAGGAAAAAGGATCATTAGGAGAGTAGAATTTCATGACTTGGAAGACTTGGCGAATCAGATTTGAGGCTCTAAAAGCTAGAGTTGGCAAAGTTGTGGAAAAGATCTTGCATGATCTTGCAGATCAAATTGTCATATGATAGTTTGTAGTTGCAGAGCTAGTGGTTTGCACACTTGGAGACAGAGAGATTGCTTGGAGGCTTGTGAGCTCAAGTTTAGATATGCCTTAGGGTTTCCATTAGTTGTCGATTGTTTTCAAAACTGAACTAGATGAGATTGTATTGGATCTATTTGGATCTTGCAATATTGTTTATGATTGTAATTGGCCCTAACCCGGAAGGCCTTACAGTCAAGCATGTTAATGAAAATCAGGAGTTAAACAATTTTTTTATTTTTTTTGTGTTGTTTAGTATTCCACTGTGTTAATTATTGGCTGCAAGGTTTTGGCTATCCTTAATTGGATCCACCATCCTTGACTACAACATCTAGGCCTCTTGGTGAAGTTGTTCTAGGAGATGGTTTCAAGGATTCAACTTAGAAATTGAAAGCTATTAAACTTGGCAAGAAGGCATCAAAGAAGACAAACAAGGATGCTCACAAGGGAGAGGCTAATAGAGTGATAGTGAACCTAAAACCAAAGCATTGCACATGTGATGAACATGAAAATTTACATAAGCACTACTATGACCTTACCTAGAAACACATGTGCTATTGTGAAAATCATCACAAGTCCATTTGTTGCTGGGTCTAGCTCCCAATATTGCTTGGTCAAATATACATGTTTTTCACCTATGCATATACCTTCTCTGATATATGTTTTCCTTCATTATTTATGTTCATCCACCTATGTATGTTTACATTCATTTATATTCTTTTGAAAGTTGTCTATTAGTGACCATATAGGACCATTATTGATCTTTTTGGGTCATTTGATGAAAAGATGTAAAAAGGGGCATCAATAATAAAATAGGGATATCTTAATCTTTATGAGCTCAAATTAAAAATAGTAAGTGTATTATTTTATTACTGATGTCCCTATTTGATCTAATAGCATCAATATAAAAAATAGAGCACTGAACAATCAAATAGGAACATGAGGTGCTCAAATAGTGAGCTCATAAAACAATCTATTTAGTCTTAATAAAATCTTATAAAACAACATATATTGTGTCAAGTGTTTGATCTCTCTTTATTTTTTTTGGTGTTGATATTCACTATGTGGTACTCTTCATTTTCAATTTTAGTTTTGAAAGTATTGAAGTTGACTAATTCTAGCTTAGGTATAGTTAAATTGTCCATTGATTGTGCAAACATTTTTTAAGTACTTGAATCTACAATAGAACAATAGTGGTGAATGCATGATTATTATAATCTTATGATTATATGTTATAATATTTATGTAATAAATGTAGTAATGATGGTGTAGTGCATTATTGGTATAGGCTCGATGGCTCTTGTCAATGTGCCAAACTTTCAATGTGGTGGTGTGAAGTGTGTGTTGTAGACTTCACAGACACAGAGCAACCATGGACAATAATTTTGGTGTTGCCGAAATAGAAAAAAAAGGTTGGTAATGTGTATATATTTAATGTTTCTAATGTAAATACTATTCATTATATTATAAGAACTAATGTAGATTGGGCATCACAAGGAAATAATGGCTGCAGATACTTTAGTTTGGTTGATGACAACTCATCTGCATCTATTTGCCCATCTCCACTTATCCACGATGAAGGATTTGAGTGCCAAACGTGTCAGGCTAGGGAAAATGCTGAAATTATATTTTTACGATGCCTTCTCTGTATTATAATTGCATATCTTTGTTGCAACCATATGCAGAGATGAGTACCATTGTTAAGAGAATTAGACTATGTTAGGGTGATAAAATATGGGGATTTTCTTTACCACTGCAAATCTTTGAAGGTTGCTGCACTTGGACATATGTGTACCATTGTTAAGAGAAATGGAATGAGTTTGGCTTACCTTGAATAGGTGAGCCAATATTTTTGTGGGTACCCAAATGTATTTCTATGACTATGATAAATGTCCCTCTATGGGCCTATGAACTATGGGCTTAGTTCAATGTTTTCTTTCATTCTTGCATTTGAAATGTTAAATATGGGTTGCATACATAGGTATTATGTGTATCATTGTTGGTGATAATTTAATTGCAACATTTTCTTTTTTATTTGTTTTTCTTTTTTTTCTTGTTGTTTCTTTTCCATTTCTACAATATGGACATGTACTTTTCTTTGAGAACTGTGCTTTATGTTGTGGGCTACAAGGTAGAGCCATTAGGCTTCTGTGACAGTCGGAAGCTATTTAGCCTATCGATAGCCTTGGTATTTTGGACCACCCCTTGGAGGATAGGAACACCATAGAGATGCTCAATATTATTATCTTGGCTCATTTGAAGGTGGTTGTTTTGTTTTTCCTTGATGTTTTGGGGTCCTGTGGTTATAGTATTGCATAATAGGAAGCTCTTTTTCATAGCATAAAACCTCTATTTTCTAATAAGCCTCTTATTGTAGTTTTTAATAAGATGGATTCACAACCACTAGAGAATACTCTACAAGCTTGAGGAAGTGGTATATTTTGGCAAATGAAGAGTGGAAAGAAGATGATATTCTTGAGATCATGGATGGACATAATATTGCAAACTTGATTGATCTAGATATCTTGTAGAGGCTTGAAAAAATAGAGAGAGAAGAAGGGATTAGGATGGAAGCTAACGGTGATGAGGATGATGAGATGGGGGAAGTGGAGTTGAATCTTGATGAAAAGGAAGCTCTAGCTGTAATTAGTAAGAAGAAGAAGATGCTTATCGTCGAACATAGATTGAAGAAGAGTAATCCAAAGAGAGGAGAAACATAAATGTAGATTTCACAATAGTTGAGAAACATAATTTTAGGCATCATGGTAACATTTTTTTGGAGACAACATAATTGAGTTTTATACCTAGATGATGGAGAGAAACTTCTACACCTCTGATTCCAAGTTGACACTACGGGATCCAAAGACCATAGATAAGGAATAAATTTAGAGAGCGGAGGAGGGTCATAATGACCAAAATAATACAAGACAAACCTCAAGTTAAATGAGGCAACTGCAAACATTTTAATAGATTTTTATTATTAAATAATGAAATTTTTATATACTAGTGTTCTAAGCCCCCTCATTACATGATTTATTATTGTAAGCCTCCTCTAACTTACACATCTAGAAAATGAAACTACAACCTATTGGTATTGAGACAAACCTTATAAAACAACAACAACTAAGAAGGATCACTTTCCAACATCTGTTGAATACATTTTTTGCTCATGAATACAAGGTCCACCAACAGATGTATTCAATAGATGTTGGCAAGAGATCCTTCTTAGCTATTATTGTTTTATAAGGTTTGTCTTGATCCTAATAGGTTGTAGTTTCATTTTCTAGATGCGTAAGTTAGAGGGGGCTTACAATAATAAATCATGTAATGAGGGGGATTAGAACAATAGGTTGTAGTTTCATTTTCTAGAATTGAGTTTTTTGGCACGGGATGGGAATTTTTTGTATATCAACATCCGATAGAGTTTGCATATTTTTTAGTATTTAAATAAATCTATGGGATGTATTTCAGAGTTTGGATATATTGGAAGAATGGCTGTGAAAAAGATATTTCTATTTTTCAATCAGAGAAGATCCAGAGTGATTTTGAGTCATAGAGGAAATGTCCTAATCCTTCAAAAAGTGCTATTTCGATGAGTTCTGATCACTTGAGGGACATAAAATTATTTGTTAAGTTGAAAAGAAAATCAATAGAAGATATTGAAAATGAAGTGAAAATTATCTCTATTATATTAAAGTCTCCTATACTCTGCAAGTCTATTTGACAGGGGTTCAAGAAGCCCATCTATTAGTGTCTAAAGGATATTTTGGGTTTCTGTGTTTTTTAATAATACTATTTAGATGGTTCTTAAGGTAATTTTTCTTATTTTATGTGAAGATTTATTCTGCAGTCAACACCGAACACATTTGTAGATAAACTCAAATTACCAAGAGAAAGAACAATGGTGACTCTTCTGGATCCTAAAAAAAGGGAGTGGACTATACGATTCCTCAGAGATCTCCTTGAAGCTTCCTTGATTCATGGATGGAGATATTTTTCAATTGCCAATAATCTTGAGGATGAAGATGACTGCATTTTTTGAGCAGGTAGATGATGTTATTTTTTGTGTAGATGATGGAGAAAGATTACTAATTAAGGGAGTGTTGAAGAACCTAGCCATTTCAAATCTCAAAAAATTATTGATTTGGTATCTCACAAATAGAACTATCTGTCCAAAAATTCTCTTGCATTAAATGCCATCCATCCCAATGGAACAACATAGGACCAAAATCCATAAAAGGTACACAAAAAATGTCATCATCTACCCACTCAAAAATGCAAGCATCTCCATCCTCAAGATTATTGGCAATTGAAAAATATGTCCATCCATGAATCATGGAAGCTTCAGGGAGATCTTTGAGTAATCGTACACGCCATTCCCTTCTATTAGAATCCACAAGAGTCACCAGTGTTCTTTCTCTTGGTAATTTGAGTTTATCTAAAAATGTGTTTGGTGTTGTCTACAAAACACATTTTCACATAAAATAAACAACATTACCTTAAGAACCATCTAAACACTGTTATTAAAAAATACGTAACAAAACACAAAAAACCAAAATATCCTTTAGACAATAATAGATTGGCTTCTTGAACCCCTATCAAACAGACTTGCAGAGTATAGGAGACTATAATATAATCGAGATAATTTTCACTTCATTTTCACTGTCTTCTGTTGATTTTCTTTTCAACTAAACAAATAATTTTATGTCCCTCAAGTGATCATAACTCGTCGAAATAGTACTTTTTGAAGGATTAGGGCATTTCTCTATGACTCAAAATCACTTTGGATCTTCTCAGAATGAAAAATAGAAATTATTTTTTCACAACCATTCTTCTCATATATCCAAACTCTGAAATACATCCCATAAATGTATTTAAATACTAAAATATCCCCAAACTCTATCACATGTTGATATACAAAAATTTCCTAGCCTGTGCCAAAAAACTCAATTCTAGTGCTTGTACTACATGAATGGTGCCAAAAAGGGGCTCTCCCAATCACTGATTGTGACCCACTAGCAACAAGCAGTAGAATGAGCATGGACACCTAAAGATAAATATCAGATAGGGGAAAAGCACTTGTAACAATAGAGGCAATAGCTGTAGATACAGATGAGGATATCCCAGAAATCCATAATATAATAAATACGGTGAAGAAAAAACTAAAAAGAGTAATGCATAAATTATTACTATTTTGGAAGATGCAAATCCAACTAAGGAGATGCTAAAGAGGATAGATGAATTGATAGAGTGAGCATGTCCTTTTGAAGTAAGCAGTAATAAATCTTTAGTTATAAAAAAAGTTCAATAAAGGTTTATATTGTATACTCTTTTATGTCGTGAACTAAAATATGTATGTTTTCTTGTTACAATATTTTTTGTTTGCTCAATTACTTGGTCATGGACATCAGAGTGAGGCCGATAGTAGCATCATGCAAAATAGTAATAATTTCTGCATTGACTCTTTTTAGTTTTCCCCTCACCGTATTTATTATATTAGGGATTTCTAGGATATCCTCATCTGTATCTACAACTGTTACCTCTATTGTTGTAGGTTCTTTTCCCCTATCCTGAACATAAAATTGTGACAAAAATATCAGTAAAACTATCATAATAACTCCAAAACCCTAAATAAAATAACATAATAATATAACATTTTTCAACTATCTAATTTGTACAATTTCAATAAGGTTTACAGTTGCTGAAGAATGGGTGGGAGGAGCAACCCTGCGACCTATATCATGTGCGGGATCCATATCATCCTATGACAAAGATTAACTATAAAAACTTCAACGAACTAAAAGTAATAGACTTAGCAAAAAAAACTTATTAATAAAATGGTATATTGGAGTCATAAACTTGAGGTTAGTTTAAATGGTATATATTACTTACCACCGTCATGATAGTAACTTTGTTTGTATCTATGCAATTTAAATGGTAATCTATTAGAAAATCTTCTCCTACACTTATTGATTTTATCGCACATATAAAAACTTGATTCCCCTCACGCACCTCAAATATGCAATTGGGTTTCTTATTAGTTGAGGAAGGTCACATACTATTTATAAAACCAGCAAAAAGAGATGACATCTTAAAAATGCTCTTTGATATAACTTGTTTGATTAACTTTGTTGTATAATGAAAGAACATTATTTTAAATAATTATCTATGAATGTTGTGTATTAATATTTAATTATATGTCATGTTAATGAATATTGTTATGTGTTAATGAAATCTTGATTAGTGTTGCATAATAATGAATGTTATGTGATTATATTGATTGAATGTTATAGTTCATAAATGGATGAATGAAGTGTGTAATTAGATGTTAATGGGGAAGTTAGATTGATGTTAGGGAGAGGGGTGGGGGTGGGCGGGGTGAGGCCATATGCACTTCCACCTTCATATGGTTGGCCTTGTTAAGTAGAGAATATTAAAGTATTGTCGAAACCAAGTGAAGCTCAAACTAACATACCTTCATTATTTAATGAATTTCATTCATTCTAGGTCTTTTCTCATAAGTGCATTTTGAATGTTTCATTGTCAAGAAACTATCAAATAAAAAAATAGAAGGGCCAATAGTCAACTTCTCATTGTCATTGTCTGACATGATTTTGTAATACCCCAAAAATGGGCTATATGTTCATTAACCTTCTATATCAACAATTCGAATGAAATCGACATCAAAGTCCTAACCTAAGGCACATCTAAACATCATCGAATCATAATTGATTATCTTAAATTCCACATTGGGGAATATTCCTAGTAATATTCCTAATCATCATAATTATCTTTAATTTAATGATTATTTGGCAATAAATCACATTTATCCTAAAGTTTGATTAATTAAATATTTTCATATTTAATTAATTAGATTTAATATCTTGCCACTTAATTGTGTAATTAAATTTAATTATATCTATTATTAATTGTATTATTTCATTTTGACAATAAATCCAATATCCTATGAATAATTGATTAAATTCTTATTTAATTAATTAAAGCAAGTTGTCATTATTTAATAATATAGTTTTTAATAAAAGTTTGATAAAATAGTTAATTAACCCATAAATTAATTATTTTATTTCAAAAAGCAGTTAAGTTGAGAATAAATCACTTTATTTATTTATTAAATCATAATTATCCATGTGCACATTCAAGGACCAGTTAAACTCAAATTGGAAAATCAATGCAAGTTGTTAGCTTTTTGAAACTCAACATCTTTTTGAGTTTTAAAGTTTATCTAAACTTTTAATTCGAGTTGAACTCTGCTTTTGGATGATTTTTGTGACTTAATTATCTTTATTTAAAAATAACTCAAAAATCAACTTGAGTTATTTGAGTGATTTATGGCATTTTCTCATGCACCTCCAAAGCCCTGGATTTCTATAAAACCAAGGCTCATCTCTTCATAATTCATCTTGCAAATTGAAAACTTACTCTATAGGAATCATAGCATATCAAATTTGGAGAATTTGCACAATTGGAGCTTGAAAGATAAATTTGAGGATTTGAAGCTTTGTGAGATCAATTTCAAATTCATAGCTTTCATATTATTGTTAGAATTTGCATTCTCATATCATATCATTTCTAGATTAGCATTGCATATCAATTTACATATTAGCACAGATTCATATCATTGTTAGATCAATTTCCATATTAGCATAGATTCATATCAGTTTTCATCATATTATTGCATAGAAAATACCAAAAAAAAATAGATTAATTGCATTCATATTTCATATCAGTTTGGCATTCAAATCCTTCATTTAGGTGTCATCTAGGTCACTGATCTCGATAACAATCTGAGAACATTAATCTCGCACCTACTAGAAGGCAGTAAATCGCTTGGTTAAATTAGATTTCAATTTTGCACGATTTTGATTATAGCTAACCTCTAATGTTTTACTAAAGTGTTGTGTCTACAGATCTGGTACAAAATTCACACACACATTTCTGGCACCCACCGTGGGGCAACCCACCTTTACATGCTGGTTTTGATTTTTTTTTTGGAGCTAAAGCCCTAAAGTTTCAAAGATTTAATTTTATCTCTCAAACCGCTTGGTTTTTTGGATTGAAATTGTTTTTGTAGGTTGGACATATATCATAGAAGCTATAGTAAAAAATTTAGAATTTTCTAAAATGTTTTGAATTTTTAATAATTTTTTCTTGAAATTCTAGAAAAAATTAATATCTGACGCAAATCAGCATATTTTTCAGAAATTTTTATATTTTGGAAAGCTCTTTAAATTATATAGGGGGTCGATTCTTTGTATTTTAAATTTGGACACAATATAATAGCTCAAATAGTCAATTTACAAAAAACTAGTCTATTTTGATAAAATGGGTCTCTAGAGCACAAATGAAAAGATTTTTATAAAATTTTTACATTTTTGGAAAGCTGTCTATTTTTTAGTAGGGGTCTCTATTCTAAAATTCTATTTTTGTGGCCAAAATCATGTCAAAAAAATTAGATCTTGTTGACTAGTTCAAATGCAGCAAAAAAAAAAAAGTTTTGTGATGGGTATGCACTTATTTTTTTACATGGTTCAATGAATGATATGAGTTGTCATTTGGGTTAATTGTTGGTTATTATTGCTAATAAAAATTGATTTTTAGAGCTAACCCTATGGTTTTCATAAGTTGAATATATTTTGTATATCTTGTTTGCTTGTTTGCTTGTTGGAGAGTTTGTCACTTGCTTGCATGAAAAAGTGCAAGAATTGCACAAAATCAGGTAACATCTAGTAAGCGCATTGCAAGGATCTTAGGTATTCCACTTGTGCTGATAATATTTTGATTTGGGGCTTAAAATAAATCTCTCGTGTGTCTAGCTTGGGTGATTCTTTTCATGCTTTTGTTTTACACACTTGCATAATTGATACTAGGTTGTGACCCCTTAAGGATTCATTAAGTAGTCTCAGATACTTGTGATTTATCTTGATTGCTATCTTGGGTTATTAGACTCGCTAATCCACCGGCCCCTCATTCTGCCCCGTGGTTGCAATCTCAGCGCCATAAAGGGGAGGGGTCTACAAGAAAGAAGTGTTAAGTGTTCCACTAGGCAACCCTTTTGTACTTTTTGGAACTCACTTGCTTTCTAAGTTGGGGACTCATTTTCAGCTTGTGTGAGGTGTTAAGTGTTCCACCTTGTGGAATCATTTCATATTCTCTTTAAGCATTAAGTGTTCCTCTTTATTTTTTTTGGGTACTTTTGGTAGATTTGCTTTTGGAAACATACATCTGCATGCTCACATAGTAATTAGGCCCTATGAACACTATTCATGATTCTTGAGAGATTGGATTCCCAATAAAATTCTTCTTGATTATAGAATCCTTATAGGTAGGGAGGATACTTAGTGTGTTTCACATTCAACTCGGTTAGTGCATCTTCTCTTATTGATCGATACATTCTCTCCTAGGAGAGGTTGATAGATCATGTGGGGTTGACATCATGAGCTTTGGTGAATCAAAATTGGTTAGTGCACCTTCTCTTATTGATTGATACATTCTCTCCCTAGAGAGGTTGATAGATCACGTGGAGTTGACATCATAGACCTTGGTGAAGCAAAACTTTGTCTTAGCATGTCGGATTAATCTGCTTGCTTTGTTTGGGTTAAAAGTGAAGAGGTATCAAAACCTTGGATCTGGAGCCAAGTCCCCTTGTGGTATCATACTGTGAGTCACCTTTAGAGAGGGTTAACTGTAGCAGACATTCCCTTCACAGGGAAAACTGCATTGATGGAACCTCAAGCGGTAATAGCCATTTTCATCATGGTAGTGACAACCGCTATATAAATGTCCTTGTGGAAGAAATCTCCATAGGTATGGTTCATTGTTGGGTTGTCAGATCTCCCTAGCAGCTCCTGAAGATTAAGTTCTCAAACTGTGTCAAAAACCTGGTGCGTCGGGATTGGAGTTCACCCCTTTGGATCATAAAAGTTGCAGAGTCAAACCATTACTAAAAAACCTAGCGAGGTCAAATTTTCATTTTATAGGGTATATGTGCGTTATTGCAAAACATTTTTGGAACATACACAATTAGCGCTTCTGAGGATTAGAATGAATAAGTCACTTGATTGTTCATGTGCAAGGTTGCTTTTTCCCTTGTTCATTTCTTTCAGACATGCTTGAAATCACATGCTCGCTATTTTGCGTGCTTGTTTATATATCTGGCTATTGAAAACAGATAAATCTGTTACAATCCTTAAATCTGGACATTGAAATTTGCAAACAATTCAAATCTGAAAACTTAAAATTTGCAAAATCTGAAGTAAAATCCTTTTCTGGAGTCAAAAGTCATCTCAGGAGGTCAGAAAGTCATACGAGTTTCCATCAAGTGTCATTTCATTACAACCCATCTATCGTATGATTGAGTACCTAGTGTTGTACGAGTTTCCATGCCAACAAATTCTCAAAGTCAAAATCTTGCAACTGTCGTATGATATTGTCAACTATCATTTCATTGCTACCCAACTATGGTATGAGATTTTAAACTGTCATTTCATTGCTACCCAACTGTCATATGATAACCAACCCAGTGTCATACGAGTTTCCATGCTAGCAAATTCTAAGAGTCAAAATCTTGCTTGCAATTTTCGTACAAGTTTTGCAACTATCGTTTCATAGCATACCCACTGTCGTACGAGTCTGCAGAGTGTCGTTTGGGAAATTTTTGAAAGTTGTCAAAAAATTGTCAAAATTGCCAGATATTTAGCTTTTTCAGCCTAATTTCAGAATCTGTCGAATGAATCACTATGTCAGGAACAAAGCAGTAGCTATTTTGAATCTAATCATTTTCCTAAAGTGGCCTTTTGAATCTGATTCAGCCTTCTGTTTAATCAATTTGAGTCCTTATCATCCTGTGTCAAAACCTTGTCATAACTATCAATCTTTGATCAATCATCAAAATGACTAAGTGTTGTGATATCTTGTCTGCTATCTTTTGGGAACCTACCCATACATCCAGGGCACAATATCCTTCATCCACATCTAATCAAATCTTCAAATCAATCAAACCTTGACAAGGTTGCGTCATCTGATCATCTTGATTCAATTCATTCTTCATTTATCTGGATCTTATTCTTTTGTTTCACTTGATGTGAATGGTGGAGACTAGAGCTTTCTCTCACAAGAAATCTATCACCACTCTCCAAACTCCAACTCTTAAGAAACTCATCAATTCTAGTCTTTACGAGGATGATGGTCTTGGAAACTATCGATTGAAATCTGGTTACATATCTCCTCCATCAACTCACGGAGGTACTCAACATATCCCTCACCAATCTAATCTAGGGAGTCCACAAACTCTTGCCATGTCTCAAGCAGGGACAAATTTTGGCTCTCAAAGAGCTCAATCTCAACATGGTGTAGATCAGGAACCCACAGCTGA
The DNA here is from genome assembly GCA_027943335.1 of Chamaecyparis obtusa. NCBI lineage: Eukaryota > Viridiplantae > Streptophyta > Pinopsida > Cupressales > Cupressaceae > Chamaecyparis > Chamaecyparis obtusa. The sequence continues at coordinate 67,679 of BSBK01002743.1, read as the reverse complement.
AGAAATTGCTTAATATCAAAATGACGATAACTTCAAACGAATGATGAAGCATTTCTTAAAAGAAGATAGAGAAGCATACTTTTTACAACTAGCTCATCAAGGAGCTAAACTTCCTCCCAACTTTAATGTTGAAGATATCATTATGCATGTGAAAGAGAATCCACTCATAGCTATGAAAAAATAGATACATGCTTTACAAGTCAAATTTAATAGCCTTGAGAAAGAAAAGGAACCCAAAGAGTTCTCCATGGAATCTTTATGCCCTTTTCCATTTGACAAAGACTTGTATATGCCACCATTTCCAAAAAGAGTGGAGATGCCAAAGTATGACAAGTATGATGGACACTCTGATCCTCAAGATCATGTCAGAGAATTCTATACACAATCAATGGAGTTCATGCATGAACCAACCTATCTGATGTGTCTCTTCCCTCGATCTCTAGGGGGAGTAGCCATCCATTGGTTCTCTAGACTGCCTTCTACTATCAAAACTTTTGAGGAGTTGATCAAATTGTTTTATCAACAATACTCCTACAATATTCAGCACCTAATCACCATGATCGATATTTGTAATCTCAAGCAATATCCAGGGGAACCATTCCTAACATTTCTCAAGAGATGGAGGAAGAAGTTCTCTCTATATGTCAGATCTATTTCAGAAATAGAAAAATTGGAAATCTTCATCAACAACCTTGTTCCAGAAATCAATTATCCTTTACAAATGCAAGATCATACATCTTTTGACAAGATGGTGGATAATGCTATCAAGATCAAAAAAGTGCTTGTGAAAAAAGGAGAAATCACACTTCAAAAAGAGAAGTATGAATTAGGATCCAGTTCTAAAGACAAGAACAAAAATTGGAACAAGAATAAAGGCATCATCATAGATGGTGTTGTTGACACTGTCAGTGCCCCATCAAAGGCACCAGCCTAGAATCTCACTCTTGGTACTCAAGCCATTAAAGCTTCAGAGAAAAAGTCTTCTCAACCATCTCAAAGGAAGCCAGAATTCAAAAAATGGGATAAACATACAAAATTTACTCCTCTAGGAGAGTCTTTAGAATCAGCTATGAAAACTCTACTGGCTGATAAAATCATCTCTTTACCACCAAACTAACTGAATGCTCAGGACCCCAAACCGATATGGTGGAAGGAAAATGAATTCTATGATTTCCATCGGAGTAAAGGTCACAAAACTAGTAGTTGCTATCACTTGAAGCATACCATTCAAGATCTAATCAATATTGGAGACATCACAATTGACAATCCTATGAGCAACAATGATCATACAACATTCACAGAACTATTTCTGAAACATGGTCAAGAAGTTTCAACTTCTCAACCTAATATGGGGGCAAAATTCAACTATGCCTACCCTGGAAATAATGTTCTCATCAATATGGTTGAACCATGTCTCTCTGAAAATTGCAATGTCATCACAATTGTATGAAGAGATAGAGATCATTCCTCAGCTAATGTAGTTACTCAATCACAAGCTCAAATGCATCAGAAAGGACAAATTCCAGATTCATCAAATGTCCCTAAGGTGCCATTCAATCTTTCATCTGCTTCTAAATAGAAGGTTTCTTCCAAATCTTCCAATCCAAAGGATACAAGGCCTACATCTTATATCATTATTCAATAACTCCAACACACTAATGTGAAAATCACCATGTTTGAGTTGCTTCGAATATCTCCAGCTCATAGAGCCATTCTTGATAAAGCTTTGCTTGGTTCCAATATTCCTGATGACCTTGATTTAGATAGGTTCCAGACTATGGTTGGACATCTTACATCTCCACAATATATCTCCTTTTCAAAGGAAGATGAAAACTCCTTGAGTCACCCACATAATCAGCCTTTGCATATAGAAGTCTTGATCCAAAACCGTAGAGTCAAATGTGTGTTGATAGATGGGGGCGCTGGCCTGAACATTTATTCTTACAGCTTGATCACACAATTGGGATTTTCAGAATTGGCTATTGATCCTAGAAAGAAAATAACTATCAAGGCCTATGATGAACAAGAAAGATCTTCTAAAGGCACCATTGTTTTACCTATCAGAGTGGGTCAAGTTATCAAAGATACCATCTGTCAAGTGCTTGATCTACCTTTGGCCTAAAACATCCTTCTAGGGAGACCATGGATACATGAAATGGAAGCTATTCCTTCTACATACCATCAATGTTTGAAGTTTCCTTATGAAGGAGTAGAGGTTACTATCCCCGTAGATCTGAATACAACTTGCAACACCTTGAAGGAAAGTGCAGATAAGCTTGTACCTAATAACAGAGAATCTTCCATTGAACCAACTAAAGAAGCATCCACATCTAAAATGGAAGATCTTGCAAAAGAGGTTAATATCAAAGAAAATAGTATGGGAGAATATACTATCGAGCCAGTCAAATCTTTGACATCTCTCCCTATCTCACCTAAGTCTTATGGGAAATATTTGAAACAATCCAAACTAGACTCTAAAGAACCTCTTGAATCATATAAAAAGAATTTTGTAGCAGAACAAGTATCCAAGAAAGAATTTGAAGAGGATGAGGCTGTGCTATCATGGCTGTACAAAGATGAACCTGAATCTCAAGTTGTTCAAACTCGTAACTCTACAGTATCCAAACTCCCTTCCAAATCATATGGTCTAGGAGATAAATTAATAGCTAAGATGGGCTATTCAGGTCAAGGACCTCTAGGAGTCAGAGGAAAAGGTCTCGTGGCACCTCTCCCACATACTGGTAGAGAAAATAAAGATAAAGTCAGCTTAGGCTTTAAGAAGAAACCCTATCACTTCAAAGGTAATTGCTCCCATGTCATAGAGTAGATCACACTAGGGGAACCTCTTCTTAAGAAAGAAGAAATAAAACAATTAGATAGTGATTCAGATAGCTCAAAACTCATCCCCTATGAAAAATTGCCTAAAGAGATCAAAGACCTTCTTGATGATAAAGATGATCCTATGAAGAGAATTAATGTAGTAGAAACACAAGAACCTACTATCAATCAAGAGATAGTTACAACACAAGAACCAGCTAATCTTTGAAAACAATCAAGAAGAGGGAAGTGGTAGTGATTCTGAGATAGATTCTCATGAGTATGAATACAAATAAAAATCTGAGGGTAACCCTTCTTGGGGTATTCGCCCTAACTTTACTCATGTTCTAAGATTTCCTAGAGATCCTGAATTAGAAGATGAATCTAATGACTATGAATGGGGAGTCATCCTAGAACCAGATGATCTTATCATAGAAAAACATGTTGATGTTATTCACCAATATGCACCTCAAACCAACGTAAGTCTAGAGTGAAACGATGAACCTATCGAGTCTGATCCACCTATCGCTGAATTGGACTCCCATAATGACATTGAGCCTATTCATGAATTGGATGTCTTAAGTTGTAGTATCACCTTTGAACTTGAGCATCAGGTTAGGACCAATGATGACAGATCCATATCCATAAACACTATCTCCTAATCTTTCCCTACTTTGACTATCAAATATCCAGAACTTATTGATCCAAGCTCCACAAATCTGAGCCATGGTATTTATACCTTCCTGAATGACTATGCCCTTTCTTGATACCTCAATGTAGTTGAGCCTATGATTACTTCCATCAGTGAACCAAGCATCAACATGACCGAGTCGAACATCAAATATCTTACTAAGAAAAACAAGAATAAAAAGAAAAAGAAAAAGAGTTATGAGGGTGAAAACAACTTTGTGGGAGTCTCAGAACCTACAAAAGTAAAAATAAAAGACGTATCCAAAGGTGAAAACCTCTCTGAGGCAGCTAAGGATGAGATATTTGATGTCCTTTCGAGTCATTTAAAGGACAGATCTCTAGTTCTAATTGAGCCCACTCAATCCATCAATTTGGGTACAACAGAGGAACCACAATGGGTACATATAGCACAATCATTATCAAAAGAAGAAAAGAAATTTTTTACAACATTCCTAATAGAGAAGAAGATCAACTTTGCATGGAAATATTTAGATATGCCAGGATTGGATCCCAATCTTATAATGCATCATTTATCTGTTGCTCCAAATGTCAAACCTGTCAAGTAAAAATTGAGAAAGATGCATCCTCATGTTGCACTCTTGGTAAAAGCAGAATTAAAGAAGCTCCTAAATGCCGAATTCATCTGAGTTATTGACTATCTAGAGTGGATCTCTAATATTGTACCTATTTCTAAACCAGATGGCTCAATTAGAGTGTGCACAAACTTTCAAGATGTGAATAGAGCATGCCCTAAGGATGATTTTCCACTACCTAACATTGATATGATAGTGGAAATGACTGCGGGTTTCAAGATGTATTCCTTAATGGATGGTTTCTCTGGATATAACCAAATAAAAATTTCTCTAGAGGACCAAGAGAAAACTACTTTCACATTTGCATGGGGCACCTTTTGCTGAAATGTCATGCCATTTGGGCTTAAAAATGTTGGACCTACATATCAAAGAGCAATGACATCTATTTTCCACGACATGATGCATCAAACTATGGAAGATTATGTTGATGATACTTTAGCAAAATCTATGATCAGAACTAAACATCTAAAGGACTTGAGCATGATCCTAGACAGAATGGAAATGTTTAGTCTCTGACTAAATCCTAAGAAGTGTGCTTTTGGTGTCACTTCTAAAAAGCTCTTAGGATACATAGTTTCAAAGAAGGGTATTGAAGTTGATCCAGCTAAAGTCAAGGCTATAATAGAGATGCAACCTCCCATGAATATCAATCAAATGAGGATGTTGCAAGGAAGAGTTGAATCTATCAAAAGATTCATATCACAGCTAGTGGACATATCATAACCTTTTACAAAAACATTACATAAAGGTGTGACCTTTGCATGGAATGAAGAATGTGAGAACAAATTTAACCATATCAAGAAGTATCTATCAAATCCACCTATCTTGATGCCTCCTATTCATGGGAAGCCATTGATCTTATATGTCTCTACAACAACCACATCACTGGGGGCATTGCTAGCACAACATGATGAAGAGAAAAAGGAAAGAGCCATTTATTATATAAGAAGAACATTGGTGGTGTATGAAAAGAACTATTCTATGATTGAGAAAGCTTGTCTCACTGTGATCTTTGCATCACAGAAACTAAGACACTATATGTTAGCTCATACCACACATCTAGTAGCAAAAATTGATCCACTAAAATACCTACTCAGCAAGGCTGCCCTCACAGGTAGACTGGCTAAATGGGTCATGCTTCTAAGTGAATTTGACATTGAATATGTTGAAATAAAAGCTATAAAAGGTCAAGTTATTGCTGATCAACTAGTAGATGCACCCATGTTTGATGACACACTAATGCAAATGGAATTTCCAGACTCCTCTATTATGCACCTATCTTCTAGAGAATGGAAATTGTTCTTTGATGGCTCCTATACATAGAATGGATCTGGAGTAGGCATATTTTTCATAACTCCTTAAGGATACTCCATCCCAAAAGCATTCAGACTAAAGTTCCCCTGCACAAACAATATTGTAGAATATGAAGCCCTTTTGAATGGTATGAAAATAGCAATTGAATGGAGAGTAACAGAGCTACACATTCATGGAGACTCTGAACTTGTTATTCATCAAGTCAATGATGTGTACCAAGCTAAAGATGAAAATCTCATTCCTTACAAGAGAATGGTAGATGATCTTAAGAAATATTTCAAAACTATGACATTTGAGCAAATTCCTAGAATGGAGAACAAGGCTGCCAATGCAATGGCAACACTATCTACTTTATTACAGCAGCCTGAACATGAGCTACGCTATGATTTTCTGGTGGAAGCACTATCTTATCCTGCATATGACTCCCCCAAAACCCACATGATCTGCACTGTTGTAGGTCATGATTCATCCTAATATAAAAACCTATTTTCCTATCTCCAAGACCAAATCATCCCTGATACATTCAACCACCATGAAAAGAGATACCTTATTCGTAATGCCTCCCAATATGTCATCATTGGTCATGATCTATACAAACGAGGTCTAGATGGTACACTACTTAGATGTTTAGAATGGGAAGAGTCTCAACGTGCATTAGAGGAAGTCCATGATGGTATTTGTGGGTCACACTTGAATGGTTTAACACTAGCTCGAAAACTTATTAGGGCTGGGTACTATTGGCCTAAAATGGAGAAAGAGGCTATCAAATTTGCTAAGAATTGTCAAAAGTGTCAAGTACATGGCAACCTAATTCATGCTCTAGGGAGGGATCTAATCCCCTTTACAACACAATGGCCTTTCCATCAATGGGCATTTGATCTTATCAGGATGATTCATCCTCATTCAACTAACAGACATACCCATATAATCATAGCCATAGATTGTTTTACAAAATGGGTAGAGGTGGTCCCTTTGACACAAGCAATAGGGAAATAGATATCTATGTTCATATTGAACTATGTCATATGCAAATATGGGATACCTCATTCCATAATCACAGATAACAGTGGGCAATTCAGGAATAAAGACCTAGATGATCTATGTGCCAAATTCAAGATCACCCAACATTGGTCTTCTATCTACTATCCACAAGGGAATGGCCACACAGAGGCTTCTAACAAAAATCTATTAAAGATCTTGCACAAAATAGTAAACAAAACTAGCAGAGACTGGCATCAAATGATTAATCCAGCTCTATGGGCCTATAGAACAAGTATCAAAACACCTACAAGGGCTACACTTTTTTCTTTAGTTTATGGGTCTGAAGCAGTACTACCTATTGAGGTCGAAATCCCATCACTAAGAATCAGAATGCATGGTTTAGTAATTGATGATGACTACAGAGTGTCTAGGTTGCAAGAACTAGAACTACTAGATGAGTGCAGACAAGCAACGTATGATCATCTCAGAGTATGTCAGAAGAGAATGTCTAGAGGCTACAACAAGAAAGTCAGACACAGAGAATTTCAGGTTGGTGATCTAGTCTTGAGAGAAAATCCTAAAAATCAATCCCATCGAGAACGCAAGGGGAAGTTCAAACCCAACTGGTTGGGTCCCTTTGTCATCACTGCTACTTTTGGCTCTAGTGCCTATCAACTCTCAATGACTGAAGGAGAACGGCTCTAAGAGCCAATCAATGTTCTCCATCTGAAGAAATTCTATGCCTAAGGCATTTAGTCTATGGTAAAATGTCCTGAAAAAATTATAAAAATTAGAAAAAGTCCTAAAAAAATGAAAATCTTGGTGAAAACCTAGCAATAGGCGCCTTGATGATTCACAAAAAAATAAAAAAATAAAAAAAATTTAAAAAAAAAATTGAAAAAAATGAAAAATACAAAAAAATGAAAAAAAAAGGTGCCTTGGTGAAAACCTGGGAACAGGCGCCTTGGTAGCAAAAATAGAATCTCTGCCAAGATGGTGAAAACCTGGCAAATGGGTGCCACTTGTTTCAAAATGCTCCATCTATCAGTGCAATCTTGGTCTTTCCCATCTTTTAGTCTTGCTTTAGTTTGTACATATCTGCCGGTTTGTTTTTGCATTTCTAGTTTTCAATAAGTCGGTTTGTCCACAAATCTACTCAAGTGTCTATATCCTATCAATGTTCAAACTTGGGGGAAATCAATGTCATATCCTATGGTCTCCCATGTATCTAAGAGATATCATATCTAGTCAGAGTCCTTTGAAGCTTCATGTGAGTCAGTCAGTCAGTCTTGTCTCTAGAAAGGATTTTGCATCTACAACAATGCAATCAAACATCAAACAACGAACTGAAAATAATCTATGCTTTTTTACATGCTTTTATCTCCTTGTATGCTTACTGATTCACATTGAGCTTTTTGCATATTGTGTCCCTTTCAGCTCTTCGATGATGTCCTTTATAGGATTTAGAGAGTGATGAGTATGGGCATAATCTTTTCTTTGTCTTTTGCTTGTATGTGAAAATCTAACGTCTTTGGAAATTTTGGATTGAAATGGTGTTCGACTGTAAGATCCTCTATCTCAAATTAGATGGCCATGTGTACCTCCACCATTGATACCTAGAAAATACAAGGAATTTTGATCTAACTATTGTCATTTTGAGTGAGTTCTTTCTCCTATTGTGAAACACAATTTTACGTAAGGATGTGAACGATAAAGGGTCACTACGGGTAATTCACATTGGATTTAGAATAATCTCTTAGTTGTTTGATGTGTTTGTCATGTAAGGTGTATTCAAGTCATCATGACGTTCATATTTTGATGCTTAAACAAATTGCTATATCAAAATGGACATGATATTCAGGTCATGTAATACTCCTCTAACCCTAATATAAGTTTTGTGTTTTTGAAAGAATTAAGATCCTTCGATGTTTTCTTATAGCTTAAGTTGTACATGATACTTGTTTGATCTATTCCTATAGTTGTTTATAATAATTTCATAAGCTAGTACTCAATGATTCTAATATCAGACATACTATCTAAAGGTATCATTTTTGTATGTATTTATCTCCATGTATGTATTGAGTACCTACAAGACCTTTATGAACATAGTTAGGATGTTATATGATATGTAATTTATAGATATATATAAGTGGTTATTTATATTTTCTTCTATTAAGGTTACTTTGGATGAATCTTGTATCTCACTTGATGATTTGATTATGTTGATTTATTATTAGTATTGATAAGAGACTAACACAATGCTTGAGATTCTAACCTTCGTTATGATGATGCTACATGCTTCGAGTGTATATATATACATGATGTGTTTTCATGATTCAGGATGAAGTCGTAGTTACTCACATAGCTGAGGTCCACATGATGTATCGATCCTGGTCATCTGCCTGCAATGTTTTCTTTTATATGTATATCCGTGCATATGTATTTCTTCTTTGTGATGCAGGCTTGCAGGTACCAGGCATCAACTTCACCTGGCTTCACAGGTCTGAGCATGCCCTCAAATCCTTGATGGTTGTTGTTATGGAGATAGTACTAAGGCCCCTACATGAGTCTTCCTTTGTCATTATTCCAATTTGGGAATATTAGGGTTCCTTCTTTGTCAGTCAACCTTTGGGTTAAAAACCCAGATCGAACGCACCCAGTTGGGCATGGTTGTAGTTAGTGCCTTGTGGCCACTTGAATTCATTTGGTTGTATGATCTGTTTAATCATTTTATTTATTTCTCCTTCTTGGTATGGTTCTTAGTTAATCTTTCTATGTTGTGTTTCAGGAGTTTGGCTTGACTTTCCTTGTTGACTTTGGTTGACCTTGTTTGATCTTATGGTTTTCTCGATATGTTTCATAGTTGATTTTTATGGCCTCTTTCGATGATTAGATTTATTTTGAAGCATGTGATTTTATTCTACCTCAGTGTTATATCCTATAGCAATTATAAATAGGTAATAATATTGTGATCTATTACTTCATAATCTTATAGATTATAGTGTTTGGTATTTGGCATATATATATATATATATATATATATATGGGTGCACACATATATGTATTTATATATATATAATTTATATTTGATTATATGTTAATTATTGTAGATATTGTTGATGGTGTATATTTTGGGATTAATGTAAAGTATAATATTATTAATAATTAAATATTAAATAATGCGAGGTATATTATTCTCAATTGTTAATTATTAATAATGAGGATAGGTTATATATATAGATATTGATGTAATTAATGATGGCATATGCATATATGTTAGGATAATATTACATATGTGTATGAATGAATACAAATAATCTTTTATTGTATATTTGAGTAATATAGTTGTATGATATTAAGTTATTTTATAATACCCTTTAGTTAAGAGTTAGTTGGGAGTTGGTTACTTTTCCTCTCAACCTTTGGAAATCTATTTATATGCACTACTTTCGCATTTGAAGGGAGGAGATTTTGGGGCTGAAGCATTGAGGAGAGGATGGCCTTACTTTTCATGGAGATTTTGGAGAGAAAACTCGGAGATGTGAGAGAGAGTTTGTAAGCATATGTCTTTAAGAATTTTTGGTTATCTTTGCTTTTGGGAGAGAGACATTTTTGTGAGAATTTCAGTAGTTAAGAGAGGGATTATTTGTTGTGGAATTATTTCTTTCTTTCATGGAGATTTCTGAAAGTGGATAGGGTTTGAAGGGTGCATCTCAAGTTTGGAATTGTCTTCTCTTTTGTTTCCTTCCTTCTTCGATTCAACCTTCGTAGGACATGAGGTATGGATTGAATATTTTAGTTACTTTATGTGTCTAATAGATTATGAATCTATTTATATATTATCATTATTTATTATATCTATACTTTTTATTTCTATGCTTATTTTAAAGTTTTGAGTTTTTGTTTGTAAGAATTGACATGTGTTTTCCTAGGGTTTTTAGCAACCCATTTTTGGAGATCTATTATTATAATAATTTAAATTAAATCTAGGGTTTTACTAAATTGATTTTATAGAAGTAAAATTCACAGATCTCAAATGGGTATCTCTCTGATTTTTTTTTTAGGGTCGAATTAATGCTTTATTTTTGACATTTTGGTAGACTATGCCTGTCCATTCTTGATTCCAAATTTTCTGTCAAATGTATTCATATGCTACAGGCTGATATGATCATATAAAAGTCTGAATTTGATATCAAAGATTCTCCTAAGTCTTATATTTAATTTCCAATTGGTTTGGTCAATTTTAATTATGTTTTGTGAAAATTACAACCGTTTTAGTGAAGGCAGGTCTGAACCCTAACCAGAATTTTTTATTTTAAACCAGAAGTCATAACTTTCTTTCCCACTATTGGATCTTCCTAAAAATCAAATTGAGAGTCCATAATTATGTTATCTAAATATCCACTAAAGCGATTTCTTTTATTATTTGTTTTGTGGAAGATATGGTTGACTGTTCTATGATGACTATTCTTTGCATTTAATCCTTGCTTGAAATAATTCAGTTTAAGAACATCATTAAGTTTTAAGGTTTCATATGGTTTTTTTTGGTTAATTGGATCTATTTATACTCTGAATATGTTTATAATATCACTTGGATGTCTTCTTATATGTTTGGAACATTCTGAATGTCATATTGGGTTTAGGGTTGTCAAGTGGACTAGGGACAACATATGTTTTCCTAAACTCAATCAAATGTTGATATGGGATTGATATGAATTCTTGATGATGAATCTATTATGTTCTTATGATTTTTATATGTATGTTAGGGAACCTAAGTACACTAGTTGAGTGGCTCATAGTGAGGGGCCGGGGCCCTAAGTGGCTAGTACCAGGATAACCTATTATGAGTTATTTAATCAAGTGATAACCTAAACAAATGAATTGGGAATGGGAGATTATTAGAATGGGAAATTACACACTAATCAAGATTAATTGTGCCTCGCCCATGCCTTTAGTGCTAGTAAAGACTAAGGATGGGAGTGAGAGAAGGTACCTATGCGTAGGTACGACTGGATGACCTTGTTTGTACGAGAGGCATTCGACTCCGCATGTGCCTACTTGGGGGCCGGGGCCAAGAGTGGCTAGTACCAGGACAACCCAAGGGGTGAGGGCTATGCGATGACACTCACCTAGCTTGTAGCTTAGAGTCTCTACCAAATTTGATCATGCTTCTGGTAGTCCTTGTGGTCTTCTTGTCTTTTCTTTTGTGTTGTGACTTTGGGTAAATTTTATCACCACTTTAGGAATTTCCCAGTTGTTACCTCTTGTATGGGCCTTTGGTTCTATCTCCTAGCTCAGGGGAGTGGGCCTATTGGTTCTACATGGTTGGGTGGTTAATATTTATATCGAGGTATTGATCGTGATTCTTTGGATGATCCTAGCACATATTCCTTTCCACATTTGCAGTTGAAGATTTCTTATTGGATATTTTAATATGTTGAGATGTACTTATGTATCTGTATTCATGTAATTTTAATCTCCTAAAAGGAGTCTTGTAGTATTGATGTAATCTCAATTCAAGGCAATGCTAAGGGAATGGGTAGTTCTAGGTAAAAGAAAGGGAAAAGAATGTGGAATATTGGACATGTTACTAGCATTAAAAGAAAGTATTTATGTTATTTCTCCTATCCTCTTATGTTGTCCATATGTAAAGGAAATAATCTTAAATATAGTTATATATAATGATGTATCACAAAAATAATGTATTCTCTCTTGATGAAAAGATCCAAGGAAATTATTGAGAAATGATAGGTTAGTGATTGGAATTATTAACAATGAATGGTTATGAAACAATGCAATAAAATAGTAACTTGATTATAATGTTAATACTTGGTTCATGTTAATGAAATACCTAGGATAATGCCTACCTTAATGAATATTAATCTCTTACCTAAATTATTAAAGAAAAGTGATATAAAGGATAGTAGATGTAGATGAAATCAATATGAATTTATGGAATGAGTTGATAAAAGGAATAATGATGTTGGATGATTAACCTATGTTTAATAAAAGAAATAAGTTAGGGACATTTAACTTGGTGCATTAAAATGAATGTAGATCTTTTAAGCTCATGATTCCATGAATATCTTATGCATGTAAATGGTTTATATGATGTTGCTTTAGTCACGACGTTAGGGAACCCGAGAGGACTTAAGTTGTATAAATCTTACATTCAGGTAGTAGAAAATTATTTCTTCTTTTAGAAATATGAAGTGTAATGATGAATATTATTCTAGTTAAAATAAAAAAATAAAATAAAAAAATTCACTACTTGCATTTTATAGAGGTTTTATGTCTTGTCCTCTTGGGTTGCCTAGCGGGGCGTTACAGGTCATCCTGGCATTTATGCCTTGGTGCTTATATCTAATCCGACATTCCAAAAATAAAATCAATATTCATATATCCATGGTTGTTGACCAGTGGGTGTTGTATTGATTCTTGTGCATACAAATCGATATTCATATGTCTATGGTTTCATAGCTAGTGGGCATTGTATTGATTTATCCAGTTACCTAAAAGTTCAATGATGATAAAAATTTGACATATGATCAGTGACTAGGTCCTAGGTCTTAGGTTGCATTTCATTTTGCATGTCTCATTGCATTTTGCATGTTGCATGATCTCACACTGACTAAATGAACTTCAATGCTTAAACAATTCTTCAATCACCTCTTCCAATCTAACAAGAGTTGAATCCCACACGAAGGTTCCTCCAATGAAATAGCAAGTAGAATCCTTTTTCGGGATCAAAATTCAAATCTGAGATCATTCATATTATTAACTACTTGCATAATCAACCTTCAATCATCACAAAAATTCAGTATTCAACTTAACTGATTATCTAACATCAAACTATCAAAATTTCAACTTGGTCAACTATGGTCAACTCATGGTTTGACCTAGTCAAACTTGGTCTTTTGGGACCTTCCAACGATGCACAATGCATTCCCAGATGTGTTTAACCACTTCTCAAATCAATTAACATGCTTCTAAACTCTCAACGTTGACTTTTCTTCTCAGATTTCAATTTTAATCCCGAAGGTGGCATGGTATTGCATATCATTCAAAGTCTATAATCAAATTTGAAATCATATCTTTATGGGAATCAATATCTTTCTCAATTATCAAGACAACAACCATGTCTAGTTATTGATTCATCAAAAAAGACCTCATCACTCGGGGTAAATCTATCATCACTTGGGGCATATCAGATTCATAAAGATCCATATCAATCTGGTATCCTCCTAATCTTGTAAACTGTATCAGTTTTTGCAACCATCGGATCATAGTGTTTTTCCTTGGCTCTTGGGCAACTGAAGGATTTAGATGTGATACCTACTAGTTCTGCTAAGACAATCACGTCTAGAACCGGTCACTCACTTCTTTGCAATCCTAAGGTTTGGAATCAGACATTTTGACACTTTTTCACAATCATAGGTTCATTTTCTGTTATAGTGAACATTATCTATGGTCATTCAGGACCTATTATCTTCATATCAAATCAATATCAATCAGCTTATATCTCATATCAATGATCAATTTCAAATCAGTTTCATATATCTATCAAACATAGACTATCTTTGAACCACTGCACTTTGCCCAATAATTCAAAGAGGGGCAAAATGTAATACCCCAAAAATGGGCTATATGTTCATTAACCTTCTATATCAACAATTCAAATGAAATCGACATCAAAGTCCTAACCTAAGGCACATCTAAACATCATCGAATCATAATTGATTATCTTAAATTCTACATCGGAGAATATTCCTAGTAATATTCCTAATCATCATAATTATCTTTAATTTAATGATTATTTGGTGATAAATCACATTTATCCTAAAGTTTGATTAATTGAATATTTTCATATTTAATTAATTAGATTTAATATCTTTCTACTTAATTGTGTAATTAAATTTAATTCTATCTATTATTAATTGTATTATTTAATTTTGACAATAAATCCAATATCCTATGAATAATTGATTAAATTCTTATTTAATTAATTAAAGCAAGTTGTCATTATTTAATAATATAGTTTTTAATAAAAGTTTGATAAAATAGTTAATTAACCCATAAATTAATTATTTTATTTCAAAAAGCAGTTAAGTTGAGAATAAATCACTTTATTTATTTATTAAATCATAATTATCCATGTGCACATTCAAGGAAAATGTGATGCCCAAAAGTTGGGACAAAACACAACCAACAAATTTTTTTAAAGTGATAAGTTTCTACACACAAGATGCGGGTTAATGAGTTCAACGATGAGGTTAAAATGAATCAGGTGAATAACCTCGACAATGATGTCTATAAAGGATGCTAGAGGAAAATTAAAAAAAGTTAAATACGTCCATCTTCATGACGATCAAAGTTATCGTTCGTCAACTAGAGATCTCAATGGTTGACTAAGAGGACATGAATGTCTAATGTTTATGTTATTCCATAACGTAATTTAAATATCATCAAGATCATCAGGTTTACAAAACATCATATAAAAACATAAACCAAATCTACACATCATGGATCCCATATGCAGAATCATCAAAAGAACAGTCCAACGAGTCAAACATAATATAATAGTAGTCGACAAAGTCCATGTGTCTCTGAAAGAAACATAATAAAAAAGATAGCTAATATGTATAACACAGGATCACTATGTGGGCCGAAAGTGGGCCTCACAGACCAGTTAAACTCAAATTGGAAAATCAATGCAAGTTGTTATCTTTTTGAAACTCAACATCTTTTTGAGTTTTAAAGTTGATCTAAACTTCTAATTCGAGTTGAACTATGCTTTTGCATGATTTTTGTGACTTAATTATCTCTATTTAAAAATAACTCAAACATCAACCTGAGTTATTTGAGTGATTTATGGCTTTTTCTCATGCACCTCCAAAGCCCTGGATTTCTATAAAACCAAGGCTCAACTCTTCATAATTCATCTCGCAAATTGCAAACTTACTCTACAGGAATCACAGCATATCAGATTTGGAGAATTTGCACAATTGGAGCTTGAAAGATAAATTTGAGGATTCGAAGCTTTGTGAGATCAATTTCAAATTCATAGCTTTCATATTATTGTTAGAATTTTCATTCTCATATCATATCATTTCTAGATTAGCATTGCATATCAATTTACATATTAGCATAGATTCATATCATTGTTAGATCAATTTCCATATTAGCATAGATTCATATCAATTTTCATCATATTATTGCGTAGAAAATACAAAAAAAAAAAAAGATTAATTGCATTCATATTTCATATTAGTTTGGCATTCAAATCCTTCATTTAGGTGTTGTCTAGGTCACTGATCTTGATAACAATCTGAGAACATTAATCTTGCACCTACTAGAAGACAGTAAATCACTTGGTTAAATTAGATTTCAATTTTGCACAATTTTGATTATAGCTAACCTCTAATGTTTTACTGAAGTGTTGTGTCTACTGATCAGGTACAAAATTCACACACATAGATTCAAGTTCTTTTTGTGTAAGTATTCTCATATTGAATGTGTCAATGTCTCTTGGCCTAATGTGGATTATTTCATTGGTTTGTGTTTTTGAGTAGGTGAAGTGTTAAATAAGTTCCTATCTTCTATTCTTAATTGGTTCAAATTGCGGGAGGGCCTGACAGATATACTCAACATAGAATTGACTACTAGTCTGGGCAATTGAAAACACTGAGTCTTTGGCTTGAGAGAAAGAGTTTGGTAATGTTGTTTCTGGAGACCTGTGTAATTGTCCTCAATGACCTCCTTTTTTTTTAACAGATTATTTTTATATATATGTAGTGTCCATGTTTTTTTTAATACAAATTCTTTTTTTGTATATGCTAGTGCTATGGAACCTAAATAAACAATCATAAATGTAATAGATAATGTCTTAGATGAAGGAATTGATGTACCACATGTAAACCAAAATCCATACTTAATGCCCTTTTGTGTAGTTCCTAAGTGTCTGACTCAAGTTATAATGCAAAAAAATTGATCCATATAAAGTGTCTTTACTAAAATTTTAATCTAGTGCAATGAATTTCATTTCATTGTTAATAGACAATATATGTAGTCATGAGATTTCAGATATGTGATTGTTTTTTGTTCTTATTTTCAGAAAAATGAGTTTGTCTATTAGCATATCACATTTGCTATTTTGGTTGGAATTTTTTGTTTTAAGCTCCTAATGTTTATGACAACTCACTTTGGTCTAAATGTTAGTATATTTCAAATTTTACCTAGAAATGAACAAACTATAGAAGACTTCTGAACTAAGCACATAACAAGAGAAATGATTAAGAGGAAGGAAAGATAGTACGTATATTTGATCAACATCATGCTTTCCTAATGTCTTTAATCTAATGTTTACTTTGGCCTAATATTGGATAAATGCCAATGAAATTATGTCTCAATTTCTACTCCAAAATTCTACTGCTATGAATGTTGCACTTAAGACTAAGTTTCATAGTCCTTCTTATGGTGAAATCTCTACTCCACTATGGAAGATTTCGATGCATTTAATGGAGGAATTTTCCATGTTTATCTTGACAAAAAATTTCCTGCTTCTTTAATAATTCATTGCTGTTGCTTTCTCTATTAGTGATTCTTGTGAGAAGAAACACGTTATGTCTTTGGTGGTCTTCTCTCAACAATCAACCTCCTATATTTAGGAGCCAAGAGCTAATTTTCCAAATGGACCGACCTGATTTAGAATTCCAAGGAGGCCAACTTGGGCCCAAATAAATAAACCAAAGCATAACTTGAATTTCATAAACAATAGATATTAAATATATTACATATTTGATATCATTATTTATATATTGATGTATGTATGCTCTCAACAAGGTAAGTTTATTGTTTGGTGCCATTATATTTTCCGTGAAAGCCACAATCATAACACTAAAAACTAACTACTTTCTCATGAGTTAAATACCAAATTGAAACACATTGATTGTTTTTCCACTCCACATGCCCACTTGTCATTTCCCTGTGAAAAATTGACTTAGATTAGCCATATGTCACCTCACCTATTTGAGGTAAGCCAAACTCGGTTTAATTCTCTTAACAATGGTACATATCCATCCAAGTGCATCAACCTTCCAAGATTTGTAGCGGTAAAGAGAATCCCCATATTTTATCAGTCTAACATAGTCTTTGTCCACTTTGGCAATGAGATTGCGAGCAATATTGATCTAGCCAAGGGCCAACTTGTAGTGATCTAAGTTATCATGTAAAATGGATGCACATCATCTTGGTAGGGTAAATCATCTTCGTAGGTCTTCATAAAATGGATGCACACCATACCTATCAGTTTAACTAGACTTTCTTTGTTGTAGAATTGGTTTAGAATAGAATATTTTCTACTAGGATTTTTTTTTTTAAAAGCAAGGTTTTCATAGCATTATCTACCACTTGAGAAAAAGTTTGCATAGCTAAATTTCCTTGCCACAAAGTTAATATTTCTCTAAAGACTTACAAGTTTGAAAGTCCTCAGCTAAAGGGTTGATAAACTAAATAAAGTTTCAAACATATGAATAGATAAAACTCATACAAATAAAAGATGGATCGAAATTGAATAGAATTGTCTATTTGTCAACAGAAGGTTCTTGCTAGAATAGACACATTTGTCACTTCATTAAGATGATAGTTGTGCACTAAGTTTCCTAACTGTATAAGTCATCATCATCATTATTATCTATTGTAGCAAATACATCTGAAGCACCAGAAGAAGCACCAGTAGGTCTATCTAGAAATTGAAATTCAGAACCAAAAAAGCCTTGAGATTGCTATAGTTCTTGTGCAAAGGATTGATACTTCTAAATATCAGCATCACTGACACTTCTTCGGGCATATTTCATTGAATCCTCAAAATGGGCAGCCTTTATTTCATCGACTTCATCACTATCACCCTCATCCATTTCCTTAGGGTTCTCATTTCTTTTTCTTTCACGTTCAATATCCTATAAAAGTGTAGAGGAAAGAGAACATGACAAATTGAAATAATAAGATACAAGTTGAGGAAAATTGAATTAAAAAATGTAAAATTCTAAAAAACCAGTTAAAAAAAACCATTCAAAAATTCATAACCAAATGTAGTTTTCAAAAGCCACCAAAATTGAAACTCACCTTCACAATATTTTCTCTAATAGCATACTTGCAATCCTGCTGACAAATCTCTATAATATCGGCTCCACTGAATCCTTGGGTATAGTAGGCTAGTGCAATTAGGTCTACATCCTTTGAGATGGGTGATTTTCTTGAGAAAGAACTAAAAATTTGATAACGTGAGGACTCGTTAGGTAAGGGAATATAAATCAACTTGTCAAGTCAGCCAGGCCTTAGAAATGTAGGATTGATGATATTGGGTTTGTTTGTAGCACCAATAATGAAAACTATTTACTTGGCTATCATACCATCCATCTCCATCAACAATTGGTTAAGGAATCTATTTGTAGCACCACTAGCATCCCCAATACTGCTTCCATGCTTCAAACATGAAAACCAATTATGCATCACCAATTAGAGCCCATCTTTCAAATAGTTCAAACAAAATGAAAAAACCCACAATTTCATGCAGAGCAGAGAAGATGGATTGCTAGAGCCCAAAGTAGTCTAGAAAACAAAATGAGCAGGGACTTGCTAGCAATAAGTAGCAGAATGAGTGTGGACACCTGAAGATAAATATCTAGAATAATCACCGATCTAGATGCCGTTGGTGATTAGTCTGGATATTTATCTATAATTTTTTTTAAACATTCTATTTTTCGTCAAAATTTTGACTAACCATGGTCAAAATGTGGCATCACGGTTTGGCATCCTGGTCAGAGTTGCCAAATATTTTGACCAATATTGGTCTAACACACAACAAACTTTGGTCGAAATATGACCGTCAATAGTTTGGCATCATCTTTGAAGTGGCTAAACATTTCGACCCAAATTGGTTGAATGTTTGACCAATATATCACCACTTTGTAATGTTATTTTCGGCCAATATTGGCCTCATTTTTTACCATGATTAGCGTCGAACATTCTATGATTAAAGATAAATGTCAATATTTCAATGAAGAAGATAGCGACCAATCAGTTTATCGAGTATTCAACCCATTTGGGTAGAACCTTCGACCAATACTCTGTTGAAAAAAGGTGCAAAATGTACTAGTGTGTGTCAGGTATTGAATTCTTGCTAGTTTGGCCAATCGTGCTATCACACTGCTAGATTTCCTTTATTTATTTGTTCTTCAAAAATTGATTTATTCATTTTTTAATTTATTTTATTTTCTAAATATTACTCTTGTCTACACCAATCAAATAGTTTTGGTAGTCTGGTACGAGTGTTTTATAATTGTATTTTTCTTAGTCTGATAGCTTTCACTTTCTTCACAAGGGAATTACTAGGCCACTTCTTTTTTTTCATTTTTTTTTAATATCTTTAACTTTCATATGCTCTAGTTCAGTTGTAGGCATCCTACTTTGTTCTACCCTAAAAAGAGGAATTCAAAGAAATACACAAAGCATTGACTATAGGAAATGTAAATGTGTAGCCTAGATGCTATTGGGAGAAAAGTAATCTATGACATCATAGATAATAACAAGGCTGTATGAAATGAGACTACATTCTAATAACAAGGTTTAATTTCATATAGGACTTGAGAGATAGGGGATACTTTCATATCTGGAATAGCGACATGGTATAAGATAGAGGAATGGTTCAAATATATTAAATACTAAAGTAGCCATGATGTGACATGAAGAGTTTCACATGAAGGAAAAGTAAATGTGTTATAGTAGTGAATGGTTACGAACTCATATGACATATAACTCATAAATCTAGAATAATAGATTTTATTTCATAATATAATTAATTCATTACCTAAAAAAAACTATTGTTGTCTACCAAATATATGTTGAACTCATATGACAAACAACTCATAAATCTAGAAAAATAAATTTTATTTCATAATATAATAAATGCATTACCTAAAACATACTATTCCTGTCTACGAAATATATGTTGATACTGGGTCTAGTGTCATCAATGATGCCCATAACTATGACAGTAGAAGAATTTATTTTTGTTTGATGGGACATAAGACCATGCTACAAACATGTATACTTACGTTCATGGAAGGTTTTGTAGTAAAAAGCCCTGCTATTACACAATTATCATGGAAATATTTGTGGTTTCCTAGTGCTTCAACTTCAAGAATAATATGATGTCCAAAAAGATAAGTAGAGAGACCTAAAGATTATTTATTCCACCCCCTACAAGATCATAGTGATTAGGATTTTCTACTAGTAGTTAAGGATAATAAAAGTATGCAATTAGTGTTAGAATTTTGGTGTTTGGCATGAACCCAAATTGTTCAATATGCATAGCTTGTACAAGTGCAGTGGTAGTACATTTATAATGTATTCATTATTTGGAGAAAAACTAGGTTGTAGTTTAACAATAATTTTTTTTAAGCTATGGACTAACACTATTCTTGGAATTCCATAAGCTAATATTTATCGAACTTGAACATGCATCTAAAATGCCGAATGTGTACAATTGTAAAATTTTTATGAATTACAACTTCTGCCTTCTTTCAATATGTCCCTTTGTTCCCAGAAGGGGAAGAAATAATCTTTCTCTGCAGTCGGTAGGATCTTTCTTTGTTGTCCACTATAAGATTCAGGGCTGCTGATTTTAATTTGTTTTATCTTTTTCATAGCAGTTTCTTTTGTCAGGGTTCTAGCTTCCCTCTGTTGGTACCATTTTCTTCTCCAGGTTGTGGGTGCCTTTTGTAAAACCTTCACTCTGGTCTTGATCTATTCTTTCTTTGTGTGCTACTCTGAATATCTTTTTAGACCAAAATGTACAAGGTTTTTAGGCCCCTTCAAAACCTGTTTACCTTAATCAAAAACTCTATTATGAATTATAGGATCAGAACATGCTTTACACATTGCACACTTATTCATTTATAATTGCACTCAAGGATTTATCTTTCCACAACAAATTATTTCATATTAATGCTATTTAGTTTCTTATAACCCAATTAATGAAACATATAAGTATGTCTGTCTATATTCCTAAGACTATATTCAACATCTAAATTAAAGTACATGTAAAATATTGTTGCTCATACCATTATATAAGATGAAGAAAGAACAAAGAGCTTAAAAGAGGTAATATTATAGAGGGAAACATCATTAAGGATAATTTTAATCTAACACATCATGAAGTATATTTTGATCTATAATTTTAGTCTTATCATTTTCTACTCCATAATGTAATTGCATCGAGAAAGAATAAACAATAAGCCTTGCCCATTTTACTATACTACATATATTTCAACCATGACACTATGATACAATTCCTATTTATCATCTTTAAATAAACATATCATATGATCCTCTTTCCATGATAGTAAAGGAAAATCAAAACCAAAAAAATTAATTTTTAATAAAAATATAGGTAATAATACATTTTTATCTCCTCTATGACAAATTGATTTTTATTATTCTACTATCTCATTTTCTTCATACACATTTGATTAAAACTTTGTAAATGGAAGACAACAACAAGAGTTTTTCTCTTTCATTATAGAATATCTCTTTTAAATCATAACACTTTTAAAAATCTATTAAAATATCTCCTCAAATAAGCATAAAAGACAATATGAAAAGCATAAAGTAATGTATTTCAATCCACCCTTTCATAATGACATCATCAAGTTGTAAGGGCTCTAGCCATACCCCTAATCATGTAAATTATAATAGACACATATCATATTTATGAAGCCTTCTCATATAAAGATAATACAATATTATAGTTATCGCATGCCCTCTACAAGATTCACATAAACCAAAATATAGTATTCACTCAACACCCCATTTTCAATTTTATCTCCTTTTAATTAGACATGAACCTTGCAACCTATTTTTATGTTGCAATAGCCAAATGAAATTTTTGGATTATTAAGAGTTATCTCTCAAAGGTTTGGCATATTGTTATCGATATTCGCATACAAGACCTCGTCCTTCTCTTAAATTTATCCCTGCTCCAATTCCCTCAAGATTTCTCAAAATAGAGAAGTTGGTGACAACTATCTCCCCATTCAAAAGCCCAATATAAGGAAGATTAACTTGGTAGAGTTGGATTGGGAGGTGACATTATTTACCTTTCCTTCCATTCTTCCATTTTATCTTTTCTTCAATTAAGAGGGGACAAAAATAGTATGACACCCCATCCCAAAGTCTTTCCTCATTAATTAAGTATGGAGGTGAGGTTGGTACCTTCAATCGATCTATATCCTAAATTCATCAAAGACCTTAATGAGGACTTGTGGAACATCAAAAGAGGCCTTTGGAATTTAATCAAATATATGTTATGCCTCTACCTCAAGGATATAGACTCTAGAGGTATAATTTTTATAAATCTAACATGAAAAATTGACGCAAAACTCTTGTTAGGGACCTACAATTATAAACCTCATTAATACATGTATATCAAATAATAAAAGATAATTTCCTTCAAATAGTTAACTTGTTACTTATCATAGAGGCAGTTGGTTTTGTATTGAAATTTCTTCATCCTCTTATTATCCTTTGTAGTTTCCTACATATCACAATGACAGCTTATAGTTAAACCAAAATAGTAATCCAAAATGAAGGATAATCAAATTATCATGACCTCAATTTTTAATAGTATGCCTAGTCAATCACAAATCAAATTGTACTTGGCACAAAAATCCTCCTTTTCTAAAAGAGATACTTAAAGTCTTACTTTCATTGCATTACACAATAACAATAATGCTTAATTTCCAAAAAATAAGATATAAGGGACCATGTTGGCAAGTGGTCATCTCATGCACACATATGAATGTGTAGGCACATGCACATATATGGAATATTGTCATTTATGAAAACACTTATCAGTTTTATGATCAAACATATTAGATATCATGAATATGTTTATTTGTAGTTGATGAAGGAAAAATGCCTAAGTCAACAAACTATTCCTCTGACCCAGTTTGATAGAAAAGCATAGAGAACTTCACAGGAGCCTCATAAAGGCATGCAATCCTGGTTACATTCCTGTAGGACACAAATGAATACATTGTAAGGTTACACATGTTAATATTAATGCATCGAAGAGATATGTTCACTTGATTCAATGTGAAGGCAATAAAGAGAGTATAACTTGTTGGCAATCAATAAAGTGGACTTAGTGAACAATGGGAAAGTTACTTTTAAATGCTATCTTGGATCTAAGGCTAGCTAAGGATATTGATAAAGTGTACAAATGAGTTAGATAACTGAGAGGTGGGGGGGGGTGTGAATTTATTAAGTCCAATTATCCTACAATCCCAAATACTCCCAGATGTGTAAATCAAAACTTTTAAATCAAATAATCAACTCCGTAAAATATCAACTTTTCTTTTCTCTTCATATACAGATTAAAAGTAAATTAAGTACTGTATTTACCAATATATCCATTTATAGTAATCTGTAAAGTAAAATAAAAATTCAACACATCCATACACATATAACACATATAATTTTAATGTGGAAACCTTGTTAGGGGAAAAAACACCTGGGACCAGTAGCCTAAAATAATTCACTCTTTTGAAGTGAGCTCGGTTACAGACCAACCTTGTTAAAGGTTACAAAACACATTTTGAGGTTTGACGTCATTAGAGGATTTATCACTATCAGTTATTCCTTGACCAAACATTCACTATGGGGTCAATAAGAAAATAATCAACATTCACTGAATGACATATTGAAATATAAAGATTGTTAAGTCCCACTCGGTTAAGAGATTTATCTATAACAATGGTTAAATTTATATATTAATGATTTGATTCAAATACAACTTTGATTTGCATATTTTCAGATCTATGCTAAGATCAAAAATACCTCTGATTAGTAATTAATTCAACATCTTTGTTTCCTCCAACTCTATTTTTCCCAGTAATTACTTTCTTTGATGCTTGGTGTTGTCTGTAATTTTTCTTAGTTCTATCTTCAACCATTTTGATCACTATTGCATGAAATTAATTCTTTGTTCAAGTGAATTCTCCTACAATATCCAAACTCAATAATGAATCTCATGTGTCCTTATATAAAAATCATATACTATTTTATTTCCATCCATATATTTTGCCTCTTAATCTTCATTGTTGATTTTTCCACCTTAATCTTCCTTGATAGTTTGTTTTAATAAAATGTTTCATTCTCCTTCATCTGATCATCCTTGAATTTTGTCATCTATTTCATCATCATAACAAAAATTATCTTACCTCTGAATCATAAACAATTTTTTGGATCATCATCTTTAGTCGATTGTCACAAACCCCATTTATTTCTTTCACTCCATCAATACCAAAATATGTCGATGATAAAGCTTGGTTAATACTATACTCGGTATACACTACACTTTCTCAATGTATATTGAATTTCTCATTTACCAACCACATAAACTTGTTTACTCTTGATCTTTAATACATAATAGAATCATGTAATACATTCAAGTCATGAACATAATGCCATAGACTCGTCAATAAGCTACCTAATGTATACCATGTCCATATCTTTCTCATCCATCTCATCTTAATGTAGATATCTCTTTTCTTTACCATTTTCCTTCTTAAGATGTTTGTAACCATCATGATAAGTTTAGTCAAAATTAATTGACATCAATGAAAATACATTAACTAATTTAATTTTCTTACATATACTTTAGTATCTTGGTGATCATCAATCACTATCTTCCAATTATCGATTCCATTGTAAAAATTTTCTTCAAGATATTAAATCAGTTGTAGTTTATCAATCTCACCCTTTTGCATTGATGGGAATACAATATGAAATATATCATAGAATAACAAACATCTAGATTCTACAACTCTGTATGAAAATTTTGTAACTTAGTAAGATCTCCTTAGGTTGTTCATTCAATATGTTTAATCAATACACAACATTATTACTCCATGCAGTCTCTCCCTATAGATTTGGTCTTGTCTCCCTGTGTGTATTTTCGTCTTTCCCTTTTGATAAATATTTCATTGATTCTTCTCTCCCTTTGACAACAATGCCAAAATGAAAAAAAAATCTTCAGTAGACAAAATATTATCTCTAGTGTTTGGTTCAGATCAAGTATCTTGCATGTACCAATATGTAGTTTTAGTTTGCTTTCATCTTCCATCTTTCACAAGCTTAGGAAACCTAAATTGTGAACATCATGAATCAACATCATTTGCCCTGATAAAGTATAGGTTGATGAAACCTCCTGATCACATTAGTGATCGATAGATAGGGGATGGATCCATAGTCTAGTCCTCAAGTGTTGAAATGAATCCTTAGGCAAGGGTTTATTGAATATATCAACAGGTTTCTCTTTTTATTTCAAAAATTCTAGTTTCACTTTCTTTTCTTGTACTTGTTCCCTCAAGTAGTGATACTTTTTTCATATATTCTTTTTCTTTTCAGGCATCACTGGATTCTTAAAAAATATTTATAGCACTAGTTTTATCGTAGTATATTATCACCGAGTCAGTGATCTCTTCCTTCATACCTTTCAAAAGTTGTTTTATCCATGTAATGTTCAAACAATTAGCAGGGGGATCAATATATTGTTCTTCTACAATGGATTGATAAATGCATCCTTGTTTCTTTCTTATCAAATTAATTAGTCTTTCTCCCAAAAAGAACTCTCCACTAGTAGTACTTTTTCTATCATCAGAGTTTCCAACCCAATCCACATCTATGTAAACTTTCAGTTCAAAACCTCCCTCTTTATTGTACCACAAACCATAGTTTTCAGTTTTCTTCAAGTATCTCAAAATTCTTTTTATAGAAGTCATATGTGATTCTTAGGATTATCAAAAAATCTTTCTAGAATTTCTACAATTTCAATTGCATGTGATTTATTTGGTCTCCTATGTACAACATACATCAACTTACCAATCATTGATATGTGTAGTGTCTAATTTACCTTGGTTGATTGAACATCCTTTGTCAATTTGCATCTGATGACTGTAGGTTTACCAACTGGTTTTGAATCTTCCATACCAAAGGTCTTTAATACTTTTTTTTATGTACTTTGATTTAGTAATGTATATGCCTTCACTTTGTTGTAAAATTTTCATGCCAAGAAAGAATTTAATCTCTCCAAACATTGACATTTTAAATTGTTTTCTCATTTCATCAGAAAATTATTTCCATAGATTATCATGTCCTCCAAATATGATATCATCAACAAAAATTTCATCAATAAATATCTTGTCAGCAATTTCACCTTTCAAATATAAATTATTGTTGTCACTTGTTTTAACAAATTTAATAATGATAAGATAGGAGTGCAGTCTTTCATACCATGCTCTCACTACTTTTTTTAATCCATATAATGCTTTTCTAACTTACATACCATATTTTTTTTATTTGGATCAACAAAACCTTCAGGTTGTTCAATGTATACCTCTTCTTCAAGTATTCCATTTAGAAATGTAGATTTAACATCCATTTGATAGAATTTAAATCCTTTGTAAGAAGCATGAGTGAGCAATATTCTAACTCCTTCAAGTCTAGCAACTAGTACAAAAGTCTCACCATAGTCAATTCCTTCTTCTTGTGCATACCCTTTGCATACAAGTCTTGCCTTATTCCTAATGAGACCTTTTTTTTCATTAAACTTGTTTCTGAATATCCATTTGGTTCCAATTACATTTTTATCATTTGGTCTCGGTACCAATTTCCATGTTTTGTTTTTAGTATCTTCCAAATTTATTTATTCATGACCTTAATCCATTCATCCTTTTCAAGTGCATCTCTAATAGTTTTTGGTTCAAATTCACAAATTAAGTATGTGTTATTCTCAACTTACTTTGTTTCATCATGTCATCTTTCTTGTCTCCAATAATATGATTATGTGGATGATGTCTCCTCACATATTTTGCAAGTACAGGTTTAGTTTTTAGTTCTTAGTTATGTTCTTCACTCGGTGTAGGATCATGATCTTCATCGATAACTATTTGTTGATTCTTGGTCTATAAAGTCTGATGCTCAGTAGTATTACCCTATTTCTCGGTAACATTGGGTTGTTTCTTGGGTAGAGTGTCAGGTTACTCAATGTAAGTAAATCTACCATAATCTTATAGTTCATTTTTTCTTTCTTCATTGTTTTTCTTGGCAAATTTATCAACTCTCACATTTGCACTTTCAATCATCTTTTTAGTAGCCATATTCAAACATTTGTGAGCTCTACTTTTAGTGGAATATCCTAAGAATATTACTTCATCACCTTTTGAATTAAATTTCCTAGATATATCATCTTTCATAATGTAACATCTACTTCCAAATATTCTAAAATAACTTACATTCAGTGTGTAAACTATACCATAATTCATAGGGTGTCTTGTTTGAATCTTTCTTCAGTTGAACTCGATTCAATGTGTATATAGTAGTACTAACATCTTCTCTCCATTATATCTATGCAACATCATTTTCAATTATTAGTGTTCTAGCACAATCAACAATAGACCTATTACTCCTTTCTGAAATCCCATTCTATTATGGTGTCCTCGATGTAGAAACATGTCTCTTAATTCCATGCTACCTAAAAAATTTAGTGAAGTCATAAGAAATGAACTCACCACCTCTATCCGATCTCAAGAATTTTAATTCTTTACCACTTTCTTTTTCCACTTTAGCTTTAAACCATTTAAACATCTTAAAAGCTTCAAATTTTTCTTTCACAAACATAACAATCATCATCCTAGAGTAGTTAACAAAATTCAAGATAAAATATTTCTCTCCATAATTGTTGGAAACAATTTTCTGAAGAAAATTGCTACTCAAATTATGTATTGTCTTTGATGTCTCACAATGTCATAGTCCACAACAATCAGTACCTACCGAGCTCAGTCAGTCTACCTGGCAGTAAAATTAGTGCTTACCAAGTTCACTCAGTTATCAAAGAAAATTAGTGTTTGCCGAGTTCACTCGGTTGTCAAAGAAAATTTAGCATTTACTGAGTTCAGTCGGTTATCGAAGAAAAAGGATTATCAGTGTTTATCGAGTTCCCTCGGTCTTCAAAAGATTGTAGAAAGTTATGGTCACCGAGCACTGTCGGCCCTTGAAGGATCTTTGCAAATAAAGTTTGCTTAATTCAGCCAAATATTATACTAAGTAATGCCGATTTGACAAATCTAAAATCATATAAATAAAAGGTCAAATGTGAAAAATAAACAACAGAAATAGAAGAAGATATATAGAAGAAAAGATAGGAAAGGTGTGTACGAATTTGTGAAGGATGACCAGATATCCTTGAGGAGCAGTAGAGATATATTCGATCAGGAAGGATCACACTTATATAGAACAGAGATCTGTAATCAGCAAGGTAGTTGCATTATTATACAGGTCATTTTCATTGTTACCTTTTTATCATTGTAACAGTGAATTCTAAATCTCTTAACCAAGTTGGTTTAACAACCATATTGTAAATCCTCTAACAAGGTGACAATTCCATTGAATTGTTCTCAAGACCTCTTACCAGGCCACTCCTAGCTGGGTGATTAAATCCTCTAACAAGGTCACACCTAACAGTGTGTTTTGTAACCTTTTACCGGGTTGACTTCTAACCGGGCATCACTTCAAAAAAGTGAAAATCAGTATCTAGATACATTGGTGGTTTTTCCCATATTGGTTTTCCATGTTAAATTTTGTGTCTCTTGTGTTCTTAATAGTTATTATAATCATATACAAGTGGTGATGAATATCTAAAAGATAATTTTACTAATACTTTCTGCATCTACCAAGTTACTGCAATCTATTTACCGAGGGCTAAACAGATAATATTCATTAAGATATGTTAAGGGATCTGGAAAGAAATAATTGTGAAGTGTTTTATGGTTGACTCATTCACCCCCCCCCCCCCCCCCCCCCCTCTTAGTCACTTCATCCATATTCCATCAATTGGTATCAGAGCTTTTGGTGCTTGCAGGAAGGGTTTCAAGGACCTAAACTAAAGATCAGGATGTCTTACAAGAGAGAAATTCCAAAGCTCAACAGAGATAAATTTTCAGCATGGAAAGGTCTCATGAGACTTCATCTAGCTTCCATTGGTGATTCAGGATGCAAATACATTGATGAAGAATACATAGTTCCTACTGGCGCATTAACTGTTGAAGACATTGCAGAGAAAAAGAATCATAACACCATGATGATAGACATTGCATCAGCTCTCAGCTATGAAGAATTTGATGATATTAAAGAATGCACTACTTCATATGAAATGTGGATCACACTGAAGAAAATATATGGTGGTGATGCAAATGTGAAAAGAGCCAAAGCAGAAAGCCTAAGAGGACAGTTTGACAAGATGAATATGAAAGAAGATGAAAACATTGCAAAATATGTTGAAAGGATCAAAGCAAGTGTTAGTGCAATTAGAGCCTCTAGAGGAACAATCTCTGATGAAACTGTTATAAGCAAGGTACTCAGAACATTACTCCCTATCTATGCAATAAGAGTATTAGCTATTCAAGAAAGAAGATGTGAAACAAACCATAATATAACTTTGGATGCTTTAGTTGGAAGATTGACAGCCTTTGAATTAGACAACTATGACAAGTATGTTCCAATTTCCAAAAATATTGAGTCAGCATTTGAGGCCAAGGTTTCACTAAGGAAGAACAAGAAAATAAAAGAAGTTCAGTCAGAAAGTGAAGAAGTATCAGAAGAAAGTTCTGATAGTGATCTTGAAATTGTAGAAGCATTACTTGTAAAGAAGTACTCTAAAGGGAAAGGTAAATATAAAGGTAAAACTCCTTTAATCTATTTTTCATGTGAAGAAATTAGACATATTGCAGCTAGGTGCCCAAACAAGCAGGTCAAGGAAGAGAAGAGAGGTCACAAGTACTATGGCAAAAAGAATTTCAAATCATTCAAGGATAAAGGTAAGAAAACATGTTTTATGGCTAAAGATTTTGATGATAGTGAAGAAGAAATTGTCTTTATTGCTATAAAAGATGAATCTGATGATGATGAAGATAAGATGGCACTTATTTCTCATATAAGCAAAGATGATATATGGATAATAGATAGTGGATGTTCACACCACATGACTGGTGACAAGACAAAATTTGAATACCTAGAAGACTGTGATAGTGGCAATGTAAGATTTGGAAACAATGAACCTTGTTGTATAAAAGGAAAAGGAAGAATCTCATTAACCAAAGAACTCATATGTGATAATGCTTATTGGGTTGAAGGACTAAAACATAATCTTCTAAGTGTACCATAGCTAATCAACACTGGTTTCAAGGTTGAATTCATGAATAGTCAAGAAAGACTGCTGGATGAAAAAGGAAAACTCATTGGATCAGGCAAATAAACAAAAGGTAACTTATTTTATCTTGATCTCAGTGAATATTCATATTTTATTGCTCAAATTGAAGAAAGTTGGCTATGGCACAAAAGGTTATGTCATGTGAATTTTGATAACATGATGAAAATAAGCAAATTCAAGAAGGTAAGAGGCATTCCTACTTTGAAGGAACCTGATACTGGTCTATGTAAGAATTGTCAAATTGGCAAAATGAGTAAAACTAGCTTTAAGAGTAAGAACTATCAGTCTAAAGAGATTTTGGAAATTGTGCATACTGATTTATGTGGACCTATTGGAATAGAAAGCTATACTGGAGATAAATTCTTTATTCTTTTCATTGATGATTATTCTAGAATGATGACTGTTATGTATTTAACAGAAAAGTCAAAAGCATTTGAAAAGTTCAAATGGTACTTGGCAAGAGTGGAAAAGGAAACAAGGAAAAGATTGAAATGCTTAAGATCAGACATAGGTGGTGAATTCATCTCCCATGAATTTAACAACTTTTGCATTGAAAGAGGAATCAAAAGACAGGTATCAGCTCCTAGAACTCCTAAGCAGAATGGAATAGCAGAAAGAAGAAATAGATCTATTATGGATTGTGCAAGGACTCTAATGATAGAAAAGAACATCGCCATAAAGTACTGGAAGGAAGCTATCGACACTGCAGTTCATACCTTGAACCAAGTACAATTAAAGAAAGACACATTCAAAACTCCTTATGAGTTATGGTATGGCTATAAACCCAATGTAAGTTACATGAAAGTATTTGGTAGCAAGTGTTATATCTTTAAAGAATCCAGAAGAAATAAATTTGATGTGAAAAGTGAAGGAATATTCCTAGGATATTCTAGCAAAAGAAAGGCATACAAATGTCTGAACTTGTCTACTCACAAAGTCATAGAAAGTATACATGTAAAATTTGATGAGTTTGCAGAAAAGACTGAAGAAGAAAGAAAAAGGGAACCTGAAAACTACAGGAGATTCATTTACATTGAACCTGAAACATTGCCAGACACAACTATCAATGAGGAAACTATATCTACCAAGCCTAGCACAGTAACTGAGTCACAGGAAGAAGTTCAAACAGAGTCACAGGAAGAAGTTCAAACCGAGTCATAGGAAGAAATTCAGACTGAGTCTCAGCTTGAAGTTACCAAAAAAATATCTACCAAGCCAGAGCAACTTGAAGAAGAGATCCTAGAAGACAACAACATGAATCATTCAAAAAGCAAGGAACCTATACTAGCCAAATATGTCAGAAGGCATCATACACCAGATCAAATTATTGGAAACAAATCAGATGGTATCATGACAAGAAGTAAGCTAAAAGGTACATGTCTGCTTACTGATTTTGAACCTAGAAATATCAAAGATGCATTGAAAAATGAAAGTTGGATTGAAGCAATGAATGAAGAATTAGAACAAATACAAAACAACAAAACATGGACTCTTGTACCTAGACCTAAAGATAAGAATGTAATTGGAACAAAATGGGTATTCAGGAATAAGCTGAATGAAGATGGTCAAGTATCTAGAAACAAAGCTAGATTGGTATGTAAAGGTTATTCTCAAGAAGAAGGTATAGATTATGGTGAAACTTTTGCTGCTATTGCAAGATTAGAAGGTGTAAGAACTCTACTTGCTTATGCAGCACATAAAGGATTTAAGGTATATCAGATGGATATAAAATCTGCATTTCTCAATGGAATTCTTGATGAAGAAGTCTACATTGAACAACCTGAAGGTTTTGTTGATCCAGATAAAAAGGACATGGTCTGCAAGTTACACAAAGCATTGTATGGTTTGAAACAAGCTCCTAGAGCATGGTATGAAAGACTCCATAACTATCTGATTCAGATTAATTTCAAAAGAGCCAATGATAACAACAATCTATATATTAAAGAAGGACCGAATGACAAAATTGTATTGGCAGAAATATTTGTAGATGATACTATATTTACAGGGAATGATGATCAGTGCAAAGAATTTTTAGAGAAAATGAACAAAGAATTTGAAATGTCTATGTTTGGTTTAATAAAATTCTTTGTTGGTCTTCAAATTCAGCAAAGCAAGAATGGTATATACATTACTCAATCTAAATACATTAAGGAAATACTTAAGAAGTTTGGTATGGAAGATTCAAAACCAGTTGGTACACCCATGTGTACTGGACTAAAACTTACCAAAAATGATGATTCAAAAGAAGTAGATCAGACCTTATACCGATCTATGATTGGAAAATTGCAGTATGTAGTACATACAAGACCTGATATTGCCTTAGCAGTCAGTATAGTAGCAAGATTCTTAGCAAAACCTAAGGAAAATCATATGATGGCAATCAAAAGAATCTTAAGGTACTTAAGAGGAACCGAAGAATATGGTTTGTGGTATAAATTTGGAGGCAATCTAGACTTAAAAGTGTTTACTGATGCTGATTGGGTAGGGAACATTGATGATAGAAAAAGTACAAGTGGTGGAGCATTTTTTCTTGGAAAAAGACTGGTATCCTGCACCAGCAAAAAGCAAAATTGCACATCTCAATCCACAACTGAAGCAGAATATGTTGCTACTGCAGTAAATTGTTCAAATATTGTTTGGTTTAAACAATTATTACAAGGTATGAAGGTTGAAATAAAAGAACTAGTTGTTATATTTTGTGACAATACCAGTGCAATAAACATTTCAAAGAATCCAGTAATGCATTCCAAAACTAAGCACATTGCTATTAAATATCACTTTGTCAGAGAATTGGTGCAGGACAAGGAAATCAAATTAGAATATATTCATACAAAAGAGCAGATTGTAGACATTTTCATCAAACCATTACCCAAGGATGCATTTGTGTATCTAAGAGGTAAGTTGGGGGTCATTCCCCTATCCGAGGCTCACTAAATACAGTTTTAGTGATGCATCAACCAAAACATGATTGAAAATCAACATGTTGATGCAGCATATTCAAGGAATCATTGCATATGAATCAGTACTTGAGGTATATCAGTTTACACCGGAAATATATGAATTGTCTTTGGCATGTGTTGTCAAAGAGGGAGAGTCTTTGCTATGTCTTTGCTATTACTTCAAGAAATTTTCAATAGTCAGAGGAAGAGTTTTTAAGAAAAAGGAAGTTTGCTGACAGAGGGAGATTTGAATCTGAACCGAGCTAATCCTTTCAAATTTCTTATGCTATGACATACTATGTTGCCATCAATGCCAAAGAAGGAGATTGTTGGAAACAATTGTCTGAAGAAAATTGCTACTCAAATTATGTATTGTCTTTGATGTCTCACAATGTCATAGTTCGCAACAATCAGTACCTACTAAGCTCAGTCGGTCTACCTGGCAATAAAATTAGTGTTTACCAAGTTCACTCAGTTATCAAAGAAAATCAGTGTTTACCGAGTTCACTCAGTTGTCAAAGAAAAGTTAGCATTTACTGAGTTCAGTCGGTTATCGAAGAAAAAGGATTATCAGTGTTTACCGAGTTCCCTCGGTCTCCGAAAGATTGTAGAAAGTTACAGTCACCGAGCACTATCGGCCCTTGAAGGATCTTTGCAAATAAAGTTTTCTTAATTCAGCCGACTGTTATACTAAGTAATGCTGATTTGACAAATCTAAAATCATATAAATAAAAGGTCAAATGTGAAAAATAAATAGAAATAGAAGAAGATATATAGAAGAAAAGACAGGAAAGGTGTGTGCGAATTTGTGAAGGATGACCAGATATCCTTGAGGAGTAGCAAAGATATATTCGATCAGGAAGGATCACACTTATACAGAATAGAGATCTATAATCAGCAAGGCAGTTGCGTTATTATACAGGTCATTTTCATTGTTACCTTTTTATCATTGTAACAGTGAATTCTAAATCTCTTAACCGAGTTGGTTTAACAACCATATTGTAAATCCTCTAACAAGGTGACAATTCCATTGAATTTTTCTCAAGACCTCTTACCAGGCCACTCCTAGCAGGGTGATTAAATCCTCTAACAAGGTCACACCTAACAGTGTCTTTTGTAACCTTTTACCGGGTTGGCTTCTAACCGGGCATCACTTCAAAAAAATGAAAATCATTATCTAGATACATTGGTGGTTTTTCCCATATTGGGTTTCCACGTTAAATTCTGTGTCTCTTGTGTTCTTAATAGTTATCTGAATCATATACAAGTGGTGATGAATATCTAAAAGATAATTTTACTAATACTTTCTGCATCTACCAAGTTACTGCAATCTATTTACCGAGTGCTAAACAGATAATATTCATTAAGATATCTTAAGGGATCTGGAAAGAAATAATTGTGAAGTGTTTTATGGTTGACTCATTCACCCCCCCCCCCTCTCTTAGTCACTTCATCCATATTCCATCAATAATAAATTTTAATTCTCATTGAACCACACAAGTCAGTATGAACCAACTCCAAAATAGAATTAGATGAATAGTTTTTTCTCTTAAAAATAGATTTTGACATTGTTAGGTTTAGATATGCTTGGTAATCCTCTAGCTCTCCTTTTCTTACTGATCTTAACCATGTTGTCAAAATTCACATGACATGACCTTTTGTTCCATAACCATAAATTTTCAATTATAGCCAATAAACAAGAAGTTTCAACATTATCAAGATAAAAGATATTACCTTTACATTATTCACTAGTATCGACCAACTTTACAATCTCATTATATATTTTTACTTTTCTATTCTCAAATGAAACTCAGTGACCTTTGTTATTTAGTTATGCTCCACTCAAAAGATTATAATTAAGTCCCTTCACCCAATATTCATTCTCAGAGCTGATCTTATTGTTCAACAATATTGACCATTTTTCTTTTATTAGATAAGATGTATCATTTCCCATTTTAAAAGATCCACCATTATAATGTTCAAGGTATTCAAATTTCTCTTCATGACCAGTCATATGATGTGTACAAAAATTGGCAATAATTCAAGTATCATTCTTGCAAACTTTATAAATAAGTTATGTTTCAACATACCTTTTGTCTTCTTGTGAATATTCTTCCAAAGCTACGAATAACACCTTAATATCTTCATCAGTGTCAGTGTTGGTGTGATCATCATCTTCAACAAGGTAACATGTCTTCTTTCTTTTATCTTTCTAAGATAAGTTACTTCTTTTCTCATACTATCAATTGCATCTATGTTATCAGTTATCTCTTGTGTCAGATTTCCTTTCACTAGATCTTTCATTGTCTTTCTCATCTTCTTTCATATTAGGACATCTAGCTGCAATATGGCCAATCTCTTTATAATTAAAGCATAGAAAAGGTAGTTTTCCTCTATATGTTCCTTGACCTTTTTGTAGTCTTCTAGCCATTAATGCTTCAAACTCATCAAGTTCATCCTCATTAGTTTCACTATCACTCTCATTTCTTATCATGTGTTTACTGCTTGATTTAGGAATTTTCAGAGATGGCATAAATACAAACTCAATAGTAGGAAAAACACTATTATCAAAGTTATTCGACTCAAGAGAAGTCAATCTATTGATTAGACTATCAAGTGTAATATGATTACCAGGAGTTGATCTCATCTCATGAACTACAACAACTCTAATAGCATAAGTAGGAAAAAAGGTTATGAGAATTTTACTTACAATAGTGTCTTCTTCAGTAATAACTCCTGCTCCTTGGATAGCTTTGGAAATATCCTTGACTCAGTTGTTGTACTCTGATATGTTCTCTCCTTGTTTCACTTTCATGTCATCAAAATTTTCTCCAAGACTTTCAACTTTAGCCCTTAGCACATTCACATCTCCTCCATGAACTAGTTTAAGTTTTTCACACATCTGTTTAGAAGATGTACATGTCTTAACATCTTCAAATTCGGCATCTAATAAGGAAACAACAAGTTCTATCATTAAATTATTGTGATCATGTTTTACTCTCATCTGATCAACAATCAAAGGTAGAGTCGGTAAGATGAACTCATTATCAAAGTTGTATGTTGTTGAAACTTCAATTCCTAATAGATACAATCTCATTCCTCTTTTCTATGTCGAGAAGTTGTCTTTGATCAGCTTTGGCACCTCTTTCTTATACATCTTGTGATCTTTAGCTTAAGTCCTTCAAAATTTTCCTTCCGAGCACTCTATGCTCTGATACCAATTGTTAGATAATTGAGAGGGGGGTTGAATCTATTAAGTCCAGTTATCCTATAGTCCCAAATACTACTAGATGTATGTATCAAAACTTTTAAATAAAATAATCAACTTGGTAAAATATCAACTATGTCTTTCTCTTCATATATCGATTACTAGTAAATTAAGTATCATGTTTACCAATCTATCCATTTATAGTAATGTGTAAAGTAAAATAAAAATTCAACACATCCATACACATATACCACATAGATTTTTAACATGGAAACCCTGTTAGGTGAAAAACCACCGAGGACCGGTAACCCAAAATAATTCACTCTTCTGAAGTGAAACTAATTAGGAGCCAACCCTACTAAAGGTTACAAAACATAATGTAAGGTGTGACCTGGTTAGAGGATATATCAGTAATAGGTCTCCCTTCACCAAATATTCACTATGGGGTCAACAAGAAAATAACCACCTTTCATTGAATCTCATATAATTGAAATATAAAGAATGTTAAGTCCCACTTGGTTAACAGATTTAACTATAACAATGGTTAAACTTATATAGTAATGATCTAATTCAAATACAACTTTGATTTGGAGATTTTTAGATCTATGCTAAGCTAAAAAATACCTTTGATCAATAATCAATTCAACATCTATGTTTCCTCCAACTCTATTTTTCTTGGTAATTTCTTTCTTTGATGCTTGGTATTGTCTATAGTTTTGCTCGATTCTATCTTCAACCAGTTTGATCAATGTTGAATGAAATCAATATTTTTTCACACTAAACCTCCTGTAGCATCCAAACACACTAATGAATCTAAGGTTTCCTTATATGGACATCATAAACCATTTTATTTCCATCCATATATTTTTCTACTTTGACCTTCCACAGTAGTTGTGTTAATAAAACATTTCATTCTACTTCATTCGATCATTCTTGAATTTTGTCAGTCATTTGATCATCATAAAAAACATTATCTTTTACCTTGGAATCATAAACAATTGTCCAAATCATCATCTTTAGTCCTTTGTCACAAACTCTAATTATTTCTTTCACTCGATCAATACTAAAATGCATCAGTGATAATTAGCTCAATCAATACTATACTTAGTATACACTACACTTGCTCAGTGTATACTAAATTCTTCATTTACCAACCACATAAACTTGTTCATTCCTAATCTTTAATGCCTAATAGAATCATGTAATATAGTCATGTCATTAACATATGGCCATAGATTCATTGATAAGTTACCCAATGTATACCACATCCATATCTTTCTCATCCATCTCATCTTCATGTAGATATCTCTATCCTTTACCATTTTCCTTCTTAAGATGTTTGTAACCATCATGTTAAGTATAATAAAAATTAGTTGACATCAATGAAAATACATTAACTAATTTAATTGTCTTACATATACTTTAGTAGTTCAGTCGTCATCAATCACTATCTTTCAATTATACATTCCATTGTCAAACTTTCCTTCATGATAGCCAATGAGTTGTAAGTTATCAAAATGCACATTAAATAATACATTCATTAGCTAGAGTAATGTCAACTAGCCATTTTAATATAGCTCCAACAAGGTATAAGTATACATACACTTTTGTATAAGTATGTGTTGATATTGAGAAGAAAATTGAATATATGTGAACTATGAAAGCATCTAAGAGACATAGCAAAGATCAAGAGAAAGAAGAATAAAAGGTGTTCTTCAAGGAATAATTTGTTAACATTTTGTATTTAGTATAATGGATTGATTTTAAGTTGTGTTGCACTTATTCTAAACCCCTAATAGGGTTTGATTGTCTCTAATAGGCTTAGACTCCTAGCAGGGTCCATTCCTTAATTTGGAGTACATGGTAAAGATTCCTAATAGGGTCTATCATTTGACTAAGACTTGCCTATCATAATACTCAGCTCCTAATAGGGTCATAACTCCTAATAGGGTTATTATACTCATAGTGTAGATATTTTTGGGTACCATCCTCACTAAGATTTTTCCTTTAACATGGTTTTCTCGAAAATAAATATGGTGTTATGATTTCCTCTATGTTTTTCTATGTTGCACGGTTATTTTTTTTATGCTATATCTTTATATGTTGTTTCAATGAGATCAAGAAGTTTAGGAATTCAATAAAGTATTGTAACACTGATTCACCCCCCCTCTCAGTATTACCAAATCCTAACAATTGGTATCTAAGATTTAGGACCCTGAAAGAAAAGCTTAACAACTTTGGGGAGATCAAGATGGATTTGAAAAACTTGAAGAAGAATTATGAAGTGTCTTTGGAAGATGTGGACACTACTAATACATATAGAGTTGATCTAAAGTACAAGCTAAGGAAGGAAGATGACTTTATCAATAAGTTGAAGAAGAAACTTGAACATGAGAGGAAATTGAGAAATGATATAATGGAGGCACAAACTAAGGACCTATCAAATCAAGATCATATTGAGCAGCTAAGACATGAAAAGGATTCCATTAAGGTTGAAATTGAGGTCACAAAATTGAACCTAATGAAAGAACTTGATACTAAAAGAGAAGAAAAAGGAAAGTTGCAAAGTGAATAATCAAACACAACGGATAAATTGAAAACTTTGGAAAGTGAGCTAACTACACTAAAAACAAAGTATGAAATGGTAGAAAGGTATTGCATCACCATCACTCATCAACTTAATGAGGCCAAACGTCGCATAGAAAAACTTCATGAGAGAAGAAAGAAATTGGATAAGAAAATTGACATGCAGAAGCCTATTGGAGACATGAAATGAGTATGATTTAATGACAATCTTGATCATAAGAAAGATAGGGTTGAGGTGAATCTTGATTCACCTAAGAAGTGAGATTTTGAGGTTGTGGTAGTAGAACCTGAGATACCTCTTTTCAATGACAATGACAAGGATTGTAACCATAAAGATCAATCAAAGAAATCAACTGAGAAAGGTATTCCTAAGCCCATGTTTACTGGTTTTTGTTTTAATTTCTATTTGTATGGACATAAGATAAGAGAATGTAGAAAAATAGATACAAGGTCTAGCAGACCTACATATGATCACTTGAATGATATTATCAAGGAGAAAAGAGATAAAAGTTTGAATGAGGAAAATATGGAAAAAAGTGAATGTAGTAAAAATGCATAACATAGAAAGCTTGTGGATAAGGAAAAAAGTAAATAAAATGATTCTATATAAGAAAATGGTTCTAATCCCACTAAGGAAGAAGTCAACAAGACATTGGAAGAGGTTAAGAAACCTATTACTAGACCTAGAAATATTGTATGTGACAAGTTCACTAACTTTGGTCATATTTCCAAGTATTGTAAGTTGCAGATTGACTATAACCAATTGAAACCTAAGAAGAAGTTGTCATATTTGAAGTGTAAAAAATGATGGACATATTGTGAAGTATTGAAGATTTAGAGGACCGGTGAAGAAATCCTTCAAATCATTCACAAAATAAAATGAACTAAATGAAGAAGATAGAGATCTAGAAGAACTAAAACAAAAATTTAAGGAGAAATGGGTCAAGTAGAATGAACTTGTAGAATTTGAAGTTAAGAAATATGAAAATCAGAGTGTGACCACTCACAAGAGTCCTAAGAGTCTTGTGGAATCATTACTAGGGTGCATTACCTCTCCATTTTTTTTAAGGACAATGTATTCCTTAGGATGAGCATGATAGATTAACACGAGTCAGATATAGAGCACATATATGGATGAGGTAAGATGTGAGAGGTTGACAGAATCTCAATTACTATGTTGTAGGATCTTTCACAATATCACATCTGGAGATGTTTGTGAGAAGATGTACCCATTTGAGCTAGCACTAGTTCCTTGCAGCTTTATGTGTAGTTTTTGGGACTTGTGCCAAAATTTTCTATAAGGGTAATAATGTAGTCAAATTAACTACCATTTACACTAAGATCAAAGAGAATTGAAGATCTTGGAGAAGTACTTGGAGATTGAAGAGTTTTCATTTGTGTTCACAAAACCCTCACACAACCGTGCAAGCTAGGTATTTGTGATTAACTTAAGTAATCTTTTCAATTTGTAGTAGCAAATAAATCAGCATGGATACTCCTAAGGTTTTTAATTTAAGTTTAAAATTAATAGATACAAATTCAAGAGCCATCCCTTCAAATCTACTAAATAGGATCAAGAGGATTTGTTTTCACATACTCCATTTGGTGTTCTTCATGTTGAAGACATCATAGACTATATACATAAAGAGATTGAGTTTATAGGAACCACACATAAATATGATAAAATGATAGGGTTATAAAATGAAAATCAAACCCTAAGAGAAGAATGTAGGAAAGTTCATAGACAACCAATAGTTAAATAAATGGAAATACTTGAATTTGATGAACCATATTGGATAAAAATTATGTTAATTAGGATTTATGATGAATTCATATGAATTCATCATCTTATAATAGCTCTTCTTGGTAGAGATCCCTCTCATCCTTTCATATTTGGAGGGGAAAATCCACCTCCTCCTGAGTTTATTTCTTCTTCCCTTCCCTAATTTGCTTCCTTAGTTGGTGATGATAGGGCCTATTGCCAGGAATGAAGAAGCTACTATATCAATCTTTTTCTCTAGACTCCTCTATGATGGTCCTCCTTTTTCAATCCTCTCCCTCTTCTAAGGAGGTTCACTTTCATCCCCTTCCTATGAGGCCACTTATCCCTATTCTTAGCTACAAGGCTCATTTTCCTAAGGAGGACTAGTTACATTCTTCACAAGAACCTTCACTGTCATCCTCATACCCCAAAGATGAGTACTTCTTCTTTTCTGGCAGCTTCTTATCAATTTGTGCCTCTAGTTGGTTAGATATAGTGCTATACATCTCTACCATCTTGTTTATTCTGAAAATATAAGGCAAGTTGGGGAAAAAACCACTAAAGGCAATTCCAACCCTTTTTAACTAAGCCTCTAGCTCCAAGAGATCATAAAACATGGTATCCCTTCTTTTGACCTCATCTTCATCAAGCATATTTCTAACAATATCATCTTCATCCAACCCCTCATGGTCATGGATGTTACCGATACTGCGAATTGATGGATTCTTGGCATTCTTGATGAAACCCTTAGGGTCCACGTACCTGAAATTGGCTGTGCTAATTTTGAAATGGCCCAACCACATGTTGACTCATGGAAAAACTCTCTTCCCCACTATAGAATTGGTTATCTTAAACTTTCAGGGAGTGAATTTTTCCTTTCTGTGTGGAGCTAGGTTCTCTGTATCTTTCCATATGAGCTTCCATACAAATTGCATCGAGGCCACCCTTGTTGGCACAAATTTTTGGAGTACATGAGGAGGCTGGGGGAACCCATAGACTCTCATTAAAGTGAAGGTCTTTCCCAATTAGAAATAACCCCAGTTGTGATCACCAAGCCACTTAGTAACATACTCCTTAGGCCTTAGGAGTCTAAGAACCCTGATTAGGAGCCTTACAATATTTGTACCGAATAAATTCAAAATTGGATTGACAATCCAATTATGGAAGCCACATAACTCATTCTCATTTGAGGTGTAATTTAAAACCCTCATCCAGAGTTGTA
This sequence comes from Chamaecyparis obtusa, assembly GCA_027943335.1. NCBI lineage: Eukaryota > Viridiplantae > Streptophyta > Pinopsida > Cupressales > Cupressaceae > Chamaecyparis > Chamaecyparis obtusa. The sequence continues at coordinate 25,239 of BSBK01002743.1, read as the reverse complement.
TTGGGTTTGGTTGACCATTTATCATTGTTCTTGGTCTTAACATGTTCACCTCCATGTGGTCAATGTTGAAAAATAGGATCAAGTGCAATAACAAGGAGTAGTGTCTGAGCCTAGATGGTTGATTATCTTCCCTATTGGCTACTAGACCCTCATGCATTCTACCAATCACATACTGGATGTAATCATAGTTTGTATTCATATGGAAATTTTGTATGTCTCATATGATCATTGGCAGCTATGCAGGCATCCTGTCTACATCTGTTGGAAATATAGATGCAGTAGCTGAGAGAGGGGGGGGGGGGGGGGGGGGGGGGGGGGGGGGGGGGGGGGGGGGGGTGAATTAGTTAACCAAAAAAATATTACCACTGATCCCTTAGATATCTTAACAAATTATTTACTGTTGCCACTCGGTAAACATACAGAGAAATGCTGAAACTTGATCTTTGAAGTGTGTAATAATTAAACTATTCTTAAGCATTCATCACTAATTAACATACATGAATAAAAAAAATAACATGAACACAAGAGACACTAGATTTACCATGGAAACCCAATATGGGAAAAACCACAAATGTAACTAGTTACTATTTTTCACTCTTTTGAAGTGATGCCCAGTTAGAAGCCAACCCAGTAAAAGGTTATAAAACACATTGTTAGGTGTGACCTTGTTAGAGGATTTAATCACCCTGCTAGGAGTGGCCTTATAAGAGGTCTTGAAACAATTCAATAAAATTGTCACCTTGTTAGAGGATTTACAAACTGGTTGTTAAACCAACTCGGTTAAGAGATTTTGATATCACTGCTACAATTGTAAGAGAGTAACAATGAAATGACCTGCAACTAAATTGCTGATTATAGATCTATGTTCTGCTTCACTAGATCCTTACTGATCAAATAAATCTTTTGCTGCTCCTCAAGGATATCTAACCATCCTTCAAAATTTGCAAACAGTTTTCTTCAAAATGATTTTTGCATGCTATATATCCTTCTCACCAGTTGACCTTCTATATATATATATATATATATATATATATATATATATATATATATATATATATATATATATATATATATATATATATATATATATATATATATATATATATATATATATATATATATATATATATATATATATATATATATATATATATATATATATATATATATATATATATATATATATATATATATATATATGTATCTATATATATATATATATATATGTATCTATATATATATATATATATATATGTATGTATCTATATATATATATATATATATATATGTATGTATCTATATATATATATATATATATATATATATATATATATGTATGTATGTATCTATATATGTATATATATATATATATGTATGTATATATATATGTATGTATATATGTATATATGTATATATGTATACCATTCTAATTAACATTTAGATTGTCAAGTCGGCACTAATAATTATTACAATAGTCGACTGGGATAAAAAAAACTATAATAACAAAATCCTTTGAAGGGCCGACCTTGCACGGTAAACATTGATCCTGAAAAGATTTCCTTCGGTGACCGAGTGAACTCGGTAACCACAGCAAATTCTGCAACATCCTTCAGAGACCGAGTGAGCTCGATAACCACTAATTTTCCTTCGATAATCAAGGAGGCTCAGTTAACACTATTTTTTGTCATGATTCCTTTTGACACCCGAGAGATCTCGGTAGACACTAAAAACTGCCTAGCTGACCAGCTGAGCTCGATAGACATTGAGAACCACCTAGCTGACTGACTAAGCTCGGTAGACACTGAGAATGATAATTGATATGAAATTTGTGTGACATCAAAGACAACACATAGCTAATCCAACAATGTCCTTCAGATAATTGTATCCAACAATTTCACAGAGAAACCTAGAGTAAGAAACATATCCTTAGCTTCATTCTGATTCCCATCATCTTCAAACTTCTTTCTGATTTAGAACTCTCCCTCTTAACTTCTCAAATTATTCTCCTTATAAATTTCTTGAAATGACAGCAAACTCTCCCTCTTTGACAACACATGCCAAAGACAACTTACACAATTTCAGTAAATATCAATGTACCTTATGTACTGATTCATATGCAATGATTCCCTGACTATGCTACATCAACTGATTGATCTTCAACATGTTCTAGTTGATGCATCACTATAACTTTATTTAGTGAACCTCGGACAAGGGAGTGACCCCTAACTTGCCTCTTAGATACAAGAATGCATCCTTAGGTAGTGGCTTGGTGAAGATATCTACAATTTGTTCTTTTGTATAAATATATTCCAATCTAATTTCCTTGTCCTGCACCAACTCTTTGACAAAGTGATATTTTATAGCAATGTGCTTGGTTTTGGAATGCATTACTAGATTCTTTGAAATATTTATTGCACTTGTATTGTCACAAAACATAACAACTGGTTCTTTGATCTCAACCTTCATGCCTTCCAAAAACTATTTAAACCATACAATATTAGAGCAGTTTACTACTACAACAACATATTCTGCTTGTGCTATAGATTGGGAGGTGCAGTTTTTATTTTTACTAGTCCAAGATACTAACCTCTTGCCAAGAAAGAATACTCCACCACTTGTACTATTTCTGTCATGAATGTTTCCTGCCCAATCAGAATCAATAAACACTTTTAAATCCAAATTGCCTCCAAATTTATACCACAAGCTATAATCTTCAGTTCCCCTTAAATACCTCATGATTCTTTTAATTTCCATCATGTGATTTTCTCTGGGTTTAGCTGAGAATCTTGCCACTATACCAACTGCTAAGGCAATATCAGGCCTTGTGTGCACTACATACTGTAATTTTCCAATCATTGATCTATATAAGGTCTGATCTACTTCTTTTGAATCATCATCTTTGGTAAGTTTCAGTCCAGTACACATGGGTGTTCCAACTAGTTTTGAATATTCCATACCAAATTTCTTAAGTATTTCCCTGATATATTTAGACTGAGTAATGTAGATACCATTTTTGTTCTGCTGAATCTGAAGTCCAACAAAAAATTTTATCTGACCAAACATAGACATTTCAAATTCTTTGTTCATATGCTCTTAAAATTCTTTGCACTGATCATCATTTCCTATAAACATAGCATCATCCACAAATATTTCTGCCAAAATAATTTTGTTATCTGATCCTTCTTTGATGTATAAATTACTGTTGTCATTAGCTCTTTTGAAATCAATCTGAGAAAGATAGTTATGTAATCTTTCATACCATGCTCTAGGAGCTTGTTTCAGACCATACAATGCTTTGTGTAATTTGTAGACCATATCCCTTTTGTCTGGATCAATAAAACCTTTAGGTTGCTCAATGTAGACTTCTTCCTCAAGAATACCATTGAGAAATGTAGATTTTATATCCATCTGATATATCTTAAATCCTTTATGTGCTGCATATGAAAGTAAAGTCCTCACACCTTCTAATCTTGCAACAAGAGAAAAAGTCTCTCCATAATCTATTCCTTCTTCTTGAGAATATCCTTTACATACCAATGTTGCTTTTTTTCTTGATACTTGACCATCTTCATTCAACTTATTTCTGAATACCCATTTTGTCCCAATTACATTTTTATCTTTAGGCCTAGGTACAAGAGTCCATGTCTTATTTTTCTCTATTTTCTCTATTTCTTCATTCATAGCCTAAATCCAACTTTCATTTTCCAATGCATCTTTGACATTTTCAGGTTCAAAATCAGCAAATAAACATGTACCTTTTAGTTTACTTCTTGTCATAGTACCATTTGATTTGTTTTCAATAATTTGATCTGGTGTATGATGCTTTCTGACGTACTTGGCCAATACAGGTTCTTTGCTTCTTGAATGAGTTACATTGTCATCTTCTTCATCTTTAGGTTCAAGTTTCTCGGGCTCGGTAGATATTTGTGTGATGCCCAAAAGTTGGGACAAAACACAACCAACAAATTTTTTTAAAGTGATAAGTTTCTACACACAAGATGCGGGTTAATGAGTTCAACGAGTCAAACATAATATAACAGTAGTCGACAAAGTCCATGTGTCTCTGAAAGAAACATAATAAAAAAGATAGCTAATATGTATAACACAAGATCACTATGTGGGCCGAAAGTGGGCCTCACATCCACCCCCTCTAGGTATGAACATCCTCCTGGAGTTCATCAAAGAGGTGCGGAGTTTATCAAATTAGGATCATCAATTATTTTCAGTCCGTACTTCTCCTTGTGACTCGGTTACTGTACTGGGCTTGGTAGATGTAGTTTCCTTATTGACAGATGTGTCTGGCAATGTATCAAGTTTGATGTAAACAAATCTTCTATAATCCTCTGGTTCCTTTTTGCTTTCTTCTTCAATCTTTTCTGCAAACTCATCAATTCTCACATGTGCACTTTCTATGATTTTGTGAGTAGACAAATTTAGACATCTATATGCCTTACTTTTGCAAGAATATCCCAAAAATATTCCTTCATCACTTTTTACATCAAATTTTCCTTTTCTAGGTTCTTTTAAGATGTAACATTTACTACCAAATACTTTTAGGTAACTTACATTTGGTTTGTAGCCATACCATAGCTCATAAGGAGTCTTGAATGTGTCTTTTCTTAGCTGTACTTGGTTCAAGGTATGAACTGTAGTGCTGATAGCTTCCTTCCAGTATTTCATAGCAATGTTCTTTTCAATCATTAGAGTCCTTGCACAGTCCATGATAGATCTATCCCTTCTTTCAGCTATTCCATTCTGCTCAGGAGTTCTCGGGGCTGATACCTATCTTTTGATTCCTCTTTCAATGCAAAAATTATTGAATTCATGGGAGATGAATTCACCACCTCTGTCTGATCTCAAGCATTTTATTCTTTTTCCTGTTTCCTTTTCTACTCTTGCTAAGTACCATTTGAACTTCTCAAATGCTTCCGACTTTTCTCTTAAATACATAACAGTCATCATTCTAGAGTAATCATCAACAAAGAGAATAAATAATTTTTCTCTAGTATAGCTCTCAATTCCAATAGGTCCACATAAATCAGTATGCACAATTTCCAAAATATATTCAGAATGATAGTTTTTACTTTTAAAACTAGACTTTCCCATTTTACCAATTTGACAATTCTCGCATAGACCAACATTAGGTTTCTTCAAAGTAGGAATACCTCTTACTTTCCTGAATTTGCTTATTTTCACCATGTTATCAAAATTTACATGACATAACCTTTTGTTCCATAACTGACTTTCTTCAATTTGAGCAATAAAACATGAGTATTCACCAAGATCAAGATAAAACAGGTTACCTTTGGTTTGTTTTCCTGATCCTATCAGTTTTCCTTTGTCATCCAGTAGTCTTGCTTTGCCATTCATGAATTCAACTTTGAATCCAATGTTAATTAGCTATGCTACACTTAGAAGATTATGCTTTAGTCCTTCAACCCAATATGCATTATCACATATAAGTTCTTTGGTTAATGAAATTTGTCCCTTTCCTTTTATACAACAAGGTTCATTGTTTCCAAACCTTACATTACCACCATCAAAGTTTTCAAAGTGTTCAAACTTAGTCCTGTCACTAGTCATATGATGTGAACATCCACTGTCTATAATCCATGTATCATTCTTGCTTATATGAGAGATAAGTGCCATCTCATCTTCATCATTATCAGATTCATCTTTTACAATAATGAAAACAATTTCTTCTTCACTATCATCTGAATCTTTAGCTTAAAAACATGTTTTCTTACCTTTATCCTTGAATGATTTGAAATTCTTCTTGCCATTGTACTTGTAACCTTTCTTCTCATCTTTGCTTTGCTTGTTTGGGCACCTAGCTGCAATATGACCAATTTCTTCACATGAAAAATAGATTAAGGGAGTTTTACCTTTGTATTTTCCTCTGCCTCTTGAATATTTCTTTGCAAGTAATGCTTCAATAACTTCAAGATCACTATCAGAACTTTCCTCTAATTCTTCTTCACTTTCTGATTGGATTTTCTTCCCTTTCTTGAGTGAAAGTTTGGCCTCAAAAGCTGATTCAATATTTTTAGAAGTTGGAACATAGTTGTCATAGTTATCCAGTTCAAAGGCTGTCAATCTTCCAACTAAGGCATCCAAAGTTATATTGTGATTTTCTTCACATCTTCTTTCTTGAATAGCAAAAACTCTTATTGCATAAATAGGAAGTAATGTTCTAAGAACCTTACTTATAATAGTTTCATCATCAATTTTTCCTCCAGAAGCTCTGATTGCACTAACAATTGTCTTGATCCTTTGAACATATTTTGTAATGTTTTCTTATTGTCTCATTTTCATCTAATCAAACTATCCTCTTAGGCTTTCTGCTTTGGCTCTCTTCAAATTGTCATCACCACCATAGATTTTCTTCAGCTTGTTCCACATTTCATGAGTAGTTGTCCAGTCTTTGATTTCATCAAATTCTTCATAGCTAAGAGCCGATGCAATGTCTATCATCATAGTGTTATGGTTCTTCTTCTCTGCAATGTCTTCAACAGTTAATGTGCCAGTAAGAATTATATATTCTTGATCAATATATTTGCATCCTAAATCACCAATGGAAGCCAGATGAAGTCTCGTGAGACCTTGCCATGCTAAAAAGTTATTTCTATTAAGCCTTAGAATTTCTCTTTTGTAAGACATCCTGATCTTTAGCTTAGGTCCTTGAAACCCTTCCTACAAGCACCAAAAGCTCTGATACCAATTTTTGGAAATATAGATGTAGTAACTAAGAGGAGGAGGGGGTGAATTAGTTAACCACAAAAATATTACCACTAATCCCTTAGATATCTTAACAAATTATTTACTGTTGCCACTCGGTAAACATACAGAGAAATGTTGAAACTCTATCTTTGAAGTGTGTAATAATTAAACTGTTCTTAGGCATTCATCACTAATTAACATACATGAATAAAGAAAATAACATGAACACAAGAGACACCATATTTACCGTGGAAACCCAATATGGGAAAAACCACCAATGTAACTAGTTACTATTTTTCACTCTTCTGAAGTGATGCTCGGTTAGAAGCCAACCTGGTAAAAGGATATAAAACACACTATTAGGTGTGACCTTGTTAGAGGATTTAATCACCCTACTAGGAGTGGCCTTGTAAGAGGTCTTGAAATAATTCAATAGAATTGTCACCTTGTTAGAGGATTTACAGAATGGTTGTTAAACCAACTCGGTTAAGAGATTTTGATATCACTGCTACAATTGTAAGAGAGAAAGAATGAAATGACCTACAACTAAATTGCTGATTATAGATCTCTATTCTGCTTCACTAGATCCTTACTAATCAAATAAATCATTTTCTACTCCTCAAGGATATCTAACCATCCTTCAAAATTCACACAAACCTTTCTTCAAAATGATTTTTGCATGCTATATATCCTTCTCACCACTTGACCTTCTATATATATATATATATATATATATATATATATATATATATATATATATATATATATATATATATATATATATATATATACCATTCTAATTAACATTTAGATTGTCAAGTCAGCACTAATAATTATTACAACAGTCAGCTGGGATAAACAAATTGTAATAACAAAATCCTTTGAAGGGCTGACCTTGCTCGGTAAACATTGATCCTGAAAAGATTTCCTTCGGTGACCGAGTGAACTCGGTAACCATAGTGAATTCTACAACATCCTTCGGAGACCGAGTGATCTCGGTAACCACTAATTTTCTTTTGATAACCAAGGAGGCTAGGTTAACACTATTTTCTGTCATGATTCCTTTTGACACCCGAGAGATCTCGGTAGACACTAAAAACTACCTAGCTGACTGACTAAGCTCAGTAGACACTGAGAACTGCCTAGCTGGCCGACTGAGCTTTGTAGACACATTGAGAATGATAATTGATATGACATTTTTGTGACATCAAAGAAAACACATAGCTAATCCAGTAATGTCCTTCAAACAATTGTATCCAACATACATCTCCATCTATACCCAACACCCTAAACAACTTATATGCTAATTATTTCATATAAAAATGGAGGTCTTTGAAATCATAGGGTGTGTTCATCTTAGCAGGTAGAGGGGTTATGAACTTCCCCATGTTTGGCATAAATTGTGCTATCTAAGACTTTACCTAGTTCAACTAGTCTACATATTTTTTCTTCTCTTTCCTCAACTCAATTTCCATGGAGGAAGATGCATAAGCTATAAAATATTTCATGAATGACCCTCAGTCTAGAGTAACCAAGGTAGACTTTTCACTCTTCCTAATATTCTTAGAAATAGGGACATAGCATCTATCCAACACAAATACTAGGTCTACATCTAGGAAGACATCAGGGACTATTAATTTGGCCATACCTAGCTTCTAGGTATTGCATACAGGGATCTTCTTGATTCTATTATTATAGAAATAATTGAATAAATAATATCTAGAGCATGAAGGAGTAATGGGATCTCTACAATTTTCTATTGAATCCAGAAAGGTCTCATCATTTACCTTTTTATTTTGGGTGAATCCTGGAAGCAAGAAAATGAATTCCTATGAATAATTCAGCTTCCCTTGTGATGGTCACCTTGCTCCTTAGCTCCTTCACTAAATGACATCCTGCTTGATTCACTTCTTCCACTCTGTGTATAACTAATTTCAAATTATTTATTCATGTCATGTGAAGTTGATGTGTCCATTTAATTCTCTAAGGCAAGAAAAAAGAGCATCATTGTTTTTCTCTATGACAAACCCTCAAAAACTTATAAAAAACCCTTAATTAATGTTGATTGGTTGTTACTTTTTTCTTTTTCCACTTAAGTCATGTACTTTTACCAATTAAGACTAACCACATCTCTTTTGGAGATTCACCAACTGAAGGCACCCCATGATCTTCAAACACTTTAATTAATATTGGTTTGATCATGAGATCCAGTGACTAAAGTAAATATCTGAATCTCTAAGTGTTCATCTTGACTAGGGTTATATCTAGAGAATGAGTGAACAAAGGTTTCGCATGGTCTCTAAGATTTTAACTTAACTCAAATTATATAAAGAGACTCAGTGACATAAGAAATTCTCATAATCTCTAGATCCTTTCTTTACCCATGGTTTTATTAGGAGATTCAATGATCGAATACATCTCCTAGTTTCTAGGTGATTACTTTAACTCATATTGGATTGGGATACCTAGCTACCACAACATTCTCATAATCTCTAAATGTTAGAAAGTAAAGTTCACCAAGATAACTAATGGGGGGGGGAGGGGGTGAATTAGTTATCAGATAAATACAACTTTTATCACCATTAATAGATTTCAACCATGTAATCAATATAAGAAATAACCATAGAAAGATAAATATACACAACTATACAATAACACAATATATGTTAACTAGGGAACCTCTTGATCAAAGAGTAAACTCTTGGTGGGAATGATGCCCACAAAAGATGCACTAATATGAAAATTCCTTGTGAGAGGATGGACTCTATTACGAGCCTTGTGAAATACATTCAGTACATATGGGTCCCTATTAGGAGACTTTGAATCCCAGTTAAAAGATTCTAACCCAATTAAGAGTTATGGAAGATAGAAGAACCCACTGTCCAAAAAAATTTAAGGGAAATATCATTGAACACATTATTCAACTGATCTTTGTATTATCTAAATAGAATAATACCAATAAATATAGATCTCATAAAATTATCTTTTCTCTTTTTCCTGTGCCAAACCTTAGCAACTGCTTCACTAGATGTCAATACCAAATCTTTGTAATTCACATATCCTCTTACATCATATATTGCTCAATTATGCAATTCACATATATCTTTCTTCATATTCCACATATCAATCAAGGAAAATAATTCTTCATTTATACCATGGTCAAATAATTACAAATGAGTCGGCCAACAAGGCTTAACCAAATACAAAACATAAACCTTCGCACGTTACATAATTGACCACAATTACATAGAAATTTTTGGCTTCAAAACAAAATAATTCATCACACTCATGACCTCAGACCATGTTGTCAAATCTAGGTCACCACCAAAATTTATTCATCAACTGTACAACTTCTCATGCATAGATTTTATCCCAATTAGGAGATATCATCTAGTTAGTGCAAGCTGCTTCTCAGGAACACTGTCTGAATACTACTTCCACTAGATTATACATAACTATCATGAATTATAGAATTTTTGTATGTGCTCCTTACCATGATCTTAAGACATAATGTAGAGTATTTTCTCAACTGCACATAGCTTGATCTGCAATACTCCATGTGTTGCTAATTCAAACACTTTCTGCTTCTCTGCTATTCTCTTGTAGATCACTATGTTGAGATGAATGATAATCCCAATAATGAATGCAACTTACAATTGTTACCGAATGAATCCAAGTAATCCCCTATAGGATGTATTGAACATTCATTCCTAACAATCTCCTCCATTGGCATTGATGGAAACAAAGATGTAAAAATATCCAAGTTCCATAAATAACAAACTACATTACTGCTACTCTGAAATATTTTCATATCCTCTTCATCAATCAAATCTTATAGGTTTTTCATTTTATATTTCTTCTTCTCCTTCACTAGATATTTTCATGTATCCTTGTCCTTCTTTTTTCTCTCTCTTTTTTTTTGTATCCTTCTTTCTATTTTTTTGTTCTTTTTAGTAGATGTTTTTTTATGTATCCTTCTCCCCCATTGACATCAATGATAAAAGTAAGCATCAATATGTGAATCTAAAACCTCAATGTAAAAAGAAACTATTCAAAAAATACATTCACTAGAGTCCTTCATGACTCAGCTCAAAACACACATACTCCCCCATAGAGGAAGTACTAGCATATAGTCTAGAAAAGATAGAGCTCATATACCACTATATTGATGCAACAATATGCATCAATTCTCAAAATTAGGATAGGGCATAACCCCAAGCACACCTCTCAAATAATCAAATGTATCTTTAGGTAAGGGCTTTGTAAATATATCTACAATCTTTTCTTTTGTACTTATATACTCATGTCTAACTTTTTTCTCTGCAACTTTCTCTCATATAACATGATACTTGATTTCTATATGCTTTTTATTAGAGTGCAACATAGGATTTTTTGACATACTTACTATACTAGTGTTATCACAGTGTATAACAATAGGCTCATCAAATTCAATTCCAATATCCTTCAACATTTATTTCATCCATATTACCTAATTATAATTGTTAGTTGCTACTATATATTCTACTTATGTTGTGCTTTGTGAAATACAATTTTGTTTCTTACTTAACTAAGAGACCAATCTTCCTCCAAGGAAATGTGATCCACCACTTGTACTCTTTTTTCCATCAATACTACCTCCCCAATCTGCATGTATATATGTACAAAGGGTAAACTCATTAGATTTTTCATACCATAACCCATAGTTAATTATGCCTTTCAAATATCTTAGTATTATTTTTACTACTGCATAATGTGACTCTTTAGGATCAACTTGAAATCTTGCTACAATTCCAACTGCATGTGATATATTTGGTATTGTATGGATTAAGTACTATAATCCTCCAATCATATATCTATACTTCTTTTGTTCAAATATAAGAGTTTCATCTCTACTAGATAACCTATGTCCAATTACCATAGGTGTGCCAGCCAGCTTATAATTCTCCATTCCAAGTCTTTGCAACAAGTCTTTTAGATACTTTTCTTGACATAAAAAATACCATCACTATTCTATGCTATCTATAATCCAAAAAATATTTCATCACACCAATCATGCTCATTTCAAATTTAGTCTTCATTTTATCGGCAAATTTATCACTAGCTTCATCTTCTCCGCCAAAGATAATATCATCAAGAAAGATAACTATAATCAAAAAACCATTCTCAATCTCTTTTAGATATAAATTAATATCTTTTGTACCCTTATTAAATCCCAATTTTATCAAATATTTATCTAATCTTGCATACCAAGTTCTAGGTGCTTGTTTTAGTGCATATAAAGCTTTGTTTAGTTTATATACAATGTCTCCTCCATGAGTCAAGTGAAAATCTTCAGGCTACTCAATATAGAATTCTTATTCTAATTATCCATTTATAAATGTTGACTTCACATTCATCTGATATACTTTGAATTTATTATAAGCTACATAATCCAAAAATATTCTTACCACTTCAATTCTTGCAACAGGTGCAAAAGTCTCTTCATAATCAATTCCTTCTTCCTATGAGTATCCTTTACATAACAATCTTTCTTTTTTCCTTACAAATTCTCCTTTTTCATTCATCTTGTTCCTAAATACACATTTAGTTCCTATAACATTTTTATCTTTAGGTCTAGGGACCAACTCCCATGTCTTGTTCTTTTCAATTTTATCTAGTTCTTCTTTCATTGCTTTAATCCAATTCTCATCTTTACAAGCTTCATCAGTATATTTAGGTTTAGTTTTAGAAATCAAACATAGTTCTTCTCATACCTTATTCCTTATTAGAACTCATTTTTATATGCTCCCAATAATCTAATCAATATGGTGATTTCTTGCTAGATTCCTATTAGGTGTTATTGTCTCAGTTCTTGTTTCAACTCTGTGTTCTTCTCTAGGTTCTTCTCTTATTTCCTCAATGTAACTTTCATTCTGGAAGTCACTGCCAGTTTCATAAAATGAGTAAACATTTTCTTGATTAATTCTAGGATGAACTTATTCATTAGATCCATAATCAAGCATTCTTTCTTGAATTTTGAACTTTTCATCAATTTTAACATTTGCGCTCTCAACAATAGTCTTAGTTATTTTATTGAAACACCTATAAGCTTTGATTTTCAATGAATAACAAAGAAATATACCTTCATCACTTATAGGGTCAAAATTTCCAATGTCATCATCCATCTTAATATAACACTTACTTCCAAAGATTCTGAAATACTTGACTAATGGCGTATGTCCAAACCATAATTCATAAGATGTCTTGTTTATGTCTGCTCTAATTTGTTCTTTGTTCATTGTATACACTTTTGTATTCATTGCTTCTCTCTAGAATGTCCTTGCCAAGTCATTTTCAAATAACATAGCTCTTGCTACTTCAGTTACTAATCCATTCCTTCTTTCTACAATACCATTTTGTTTAGCTATTCTAGGGTTTGAAAGCTCTCTCTTAATACTATTCACTTCACAAAAAGTATTAAATTCCTTGGAAGTAAATTCTCCACCTCTATCAGACCTTAAATATTTAATCTTCCTTCCAAATTCATTGTCAATTTTTTTCTTAATTACTTTGAACTTATCAAATGCTTTAGATTCTTCTTTAAGAAATGCAATCCACATCATTCTTGTAAAATCGTCAACAAGAATCATAAAGTACCTTTCACAATAGAATCCTCTAGTCCTTGTGGGATTGCTCAAATCTGTATGAATAATTTCCAACTTCTCTATTGTACTGAACTTCTTACTAGGAAATGAACTTCTCTTCTGCTTAGCCATAACACATTCTTTGCAAACCATGTTTGTAGGTTTCATAATTTTAGGCAAATATCTTACTGAAAATGTAGCACTAAATTTCACAATGTTATCAAAGTTTATATGACAAAACCTTCTGTGTCGTAACCAAATGTCATCAATTTTAGTAATCAAACATGTCATCTCAGTAAGGTTCAACTAAAATACATTACCTCTAGTTTTTTATCTAGTTCCAATCAAATTACCATCATTATCCTTGATCAAACAAGTTTTATCAGTAAAAGAAACATGATATCCCTTATCAACTAATTGTCCAACACTCAAAAGATTATGTTTCAATCCGTCAACAAAGTAAACATCATCAATATAAGTCTTCTTATCAAGAGTAATAGATCCTATTCCTTTTATCAAACAAGGTGCATTGTTTCCAACTCTAACAATTCCTCCATCATAGTTGTTAAAATTTATATAAATTTCTTCATATCTATAGTCATATGATGTGAAAAACCACTGTCTATGATCCAATCAGTTTTCTTTTCTACTTGGGAAACTAAAGCCTTTTCTTCTCTAACTTTAATTTCAGAAATTTGTTCTTTTATTGCTACAAATCCTATATCATCATTCTCATTATCACTTTCACTTAATATTTTCTCAAAACTACCCTCAAATTCTTCATCATTAGCATAGTAACACTCTTTAAATATTCTAGGTTTAAAGTTCTTCTTATACTTATTTACTCCCTTAGGGAATTTAGATGCAAAATGACTATATTCTTGACAAGTCCAACATTTAAACATTTTCTTACCTTATGGTTCTCTTTTCACAAGCAAGGAAATTCCTTCCTTAATCTTTCTATTTTATTCGGTATTAGATCTGCTACAACTAGCATAATCTCCAATTACACTAATACTTCTTGAAAAGGTAGGGGGAACACTAAGTGTGTTGAATGTTGTCTCAATTCTAGGTAGATATTCTATCCATCTCAAGCCTATCTTTTCTTCTTCTAATCTTCCAAGAAGAGTTTCTTTGATAAAATTCTCAGTACAAGGTATAATTTATTCAATCATCTGAATTATCTTCTTTAATACATGGGTTAATGTATTTAAGATCTTCAACATCACTTCATCCTCAGTCTTGTTAACTTCACAAGCTTTGATACCTGCAATAATCTCTGATATTATACCAATATAACTTCTAAAAGATTAATCTTCCATCATTTTTATATCTTCAAATGAACATATCCAATTCTCTAATCTAACTCTTTTTGTAGGTATATCACCTTCAAAAGTAGATTCTAAAGCTAACCAAATTTCATGAGATGTCCATCGAGATTTTACCTAACTATATTCATTTTCTGGAAGTGCTGACAAAAGTGCCTCTCTGGAAAGTATGCTACACATGAATAGATCTCTCTCTATATCAATACATTCTTCAATTTTATCTTCTTCAATGATAGTCTTTACATTCTTTGTGATTAACCAGTATCCTAGTCCTAAACATAAAAAATATGTCTTCATCTTATCTTTCTAGTTGTAATGGTTTACTCAATCAAACATAGGGATTTCTTTCTTGAAATGAGTCTCCATATATCTCCTTAATTTGTTAAACTTTCCCTTGAAGGACTTGCTGCTCTGATACCAATTGTTAGAAAGTAAAGTCCACCCAGATAACTAAGAGAGGCGGGCTGAATTAGTTGTTATATAAATACAAATTTTATCACCATTAAGAGATTTCAACCATATAACCAATATAATCAACAACCATCAAAAGATAAACATACACAACTACACAATAAAACAATATCTGTTAACTAGGGAACCTCTTGATCAGGGAGTAAACCCTAGTGGGAATGATGCCCACAAAAGATGAACTCATATGAAAATTCCTTGTGAGAGGATGGAATCTATTAGGAGTCTTGTGAAATACATTCAGTACATATGAGTCCCTATTAGGACACTTTAAATCCCTATTAAAAGATTCTTACCCGTTTAAGAGTTATGGAAGGAAGAAGGACCCACTGTCGAAATAGCTTCAAGGGAAAGATGATTGAACACACTATCAAAATGATCTATGTATTATCCAAAAAGAATAAAACCAATACATATTGATCTTATAAACTTATATTTTCTCTTCTTACTATGCCAAACAACACCAACTACTTCACCAGATCTTTGAAATTCGCTTATCCTCTTATAACATATGTTGCTCAATTCTATAATTCACATATAAGTTTCTTCATATTCCACATATCAGTCAAGGAAAATAATGCTTCCTTTATACCACACTCAAATAATTACAAATGATTTTTCCCATAAGGCTTAACCAAATACAAAACACAAACCTTCATACGTTACATAATTAACCATAATTACATAAAAATTGTGCACTTAAAAACAAAATAATTCATCACACATGTGACTTGAGACCACGCTATCTCATCTAGGTCAGCACCAAAATGTCTCCATCAACTGCACAAATTTGCATGCCAAGAGTTTATCTTGATTAGGAGATATCATCCAGTTACTGCAAGCCACTTCTCAAGAACACTATCTGAATATTGCTTCTGCTAAATTATACATGTAACTGTCATGAATAATAGAATTTTTGTATGATCTCTTGACTAAAATCTTAGGAAAAAATATTGAGTAGATCCTCAACTCCACATATCTTGATCTACAATACTCAACGTGTGTTAATTCAAACATTGTCTGCTTCTTTTCTATTCTCTAGTAGATCATTGTGTTGACATCAATGACAATAACAGTCACGAATGCAACATACAACTATTACGGAATGACTCCAAATACTTCCCCATAGGATATATTCAATATTCATGCCTAACACTAAACACTAACCTTAACTCTGGTCTCATTACAAGATTTGGAGATAACAAGCATTGCTACCTTGTGAGATTAGGAGATAACTGATTCTCTGATTCACTGAATGTAAGAACTAACTGTCAATTATCAGGAGACTTGGAGATAACCTTTTCCTATCAAGTCTTACTTTGTCACCCAATCCCTAGATATCTTAGATTTAATAGCCAACCTCACGAGACTTGGAGATATAAAGGAAAGTAATAAGAACATGCATAAAATGGAACTTAAGTTTATGAAATTTATTAGAATGTAATATTATTAAGAAGAAATAGAGCATTTTGATTGGCTAAAATTGTGATATTTAATCATGAGTTAAGTTCTGTCAATGCCTATAGTTCTAGGCCTACGACAGGAACTAACAATGTTACTATTTAATTAAATAACATTAAATGTTATTATGCATTAATATCTATAAAGGAAAAAATAACATTATAAAAATGTCCATTGTAAATAACTACCATTGGATGAGCACAGATCGATGATGTACAATGGATTTTTGGATGAAAGGGAAAAGCAATGCTAGTTTTTCAAACCCATTCTGCAATCATGACAGATGTCACTAAATATGTTCTACTTGCATGGTTAACCAATAATGTCATTTGATGATGAGGTCTAATTTCTGAGGTGACTAGGTGAGTTAATGGGACCCATAGGGCCATGACACTACATAGTGACTAACAATGATCGTTGGATGATTATAGATCAATGACTAAAGTTTTATTTCAGGTAAAAATGGTAAAGAAAACCCATTTTTTAAAACCCATTTTGGATTTATGACACGTGTCCACCCACACGGTCAGTGACAAGTACAACAACTATAGATTATACAATTTTTTCCCTTTATGTTTTTAATCTAAGTTTTTCATTTATAACCAATATTAGAAATTTAGAAAGGGGTTACACTTACAGATTCTAGGTTGAGGATTGAGGTCTGAGGAAAGAAACAAATTCTCTCAGCTCTCTTCCCACTCATAGTCTGCAAAAATTTAAACTATGGGTAACTATTAAAATCTTGAACACCTACATCCCACATTTTAAATTTTTTAAATCTCTTAGTTTACAACTTTACTCTTTATATTATAGAAAAATAAATAGCCTATTAGGGTTTAATTTTGATTCACCCCTATAAAAAGATTTATCCTATTAGTGTTTCATATTTGAATTTTCCTACGAGTAAATATTGATACCAGTTACTAACTTACCATGACAGGTAAAAAAAATATCAAGATTATGAGTAAAAGACCAAGTCAGATAACAAACTTCCACAATCTTCTTAAAATACTAGGTTTCATTGATGAATTCCCTGATATTTATGATCTTGTTATCTATGGAAATAAGGGAATAATGGAAATTATATTTGCACTTGAAAATAAGTGGAATGATTCAAAAAAGGGTTCATTTTTTTTTCATTTAACAACATGATAAAGGAAAACAAAAATAAAATTCCAGCATGGGTTATTGGGTCGACACGCATGGAATTACCTCAAGTATTCCCTTCCCTAGAAATTGTCATGGTCTGTACTGAAAATTATGATGAAAATAGAAAATCAATTATGAGTAAAAAAAACTTAGGAGGAAATTTTGTCCATAACCGAGAGTTAATTTTCTAGTATGTTGGACCTAGGGTTTGAACCACAAAACTCAAATATGCACATTGACTTGGGAAAGTTGGCAGAGGATTATGAAAAAATAGATGCAACATACAGAGATTCATATATCAAAGGAATAACAAGCATTTCTAGTCTAAATCCAGATCATAAGCCTCCTTATCATTATGATATTTTTGTGCAATTGGATCGGGTCAATATTTCCTTGCTAGCATTTTGCTTGGGATTGGATAGTAACAAAGAAGTGGGTGCCAACATTGTTGAAATGATTTTTCATATTTATTTTAAAAATGAACTACTAAAATATTGTTTTATTAAGAACATTGTTCATTGCATGCAAGAACAATTACTAATGATTAAAAGGGCTTCAGAAAAGATATTTAGATTCACAACCTACTTGTGTTATCTTCTCTGAGAAAAGTATCATGCAATATTTCAGACAAACAAGCTTTGCAGCCAGGGCCAAAATCCAACATATGAATGGATACCTCAGATAAGGATGATTGATAACAGAAGGAACTACAACAATTTTTTAGACTTATTTTTGGCACCAATGTACCATAAAATTATATGAAATCCAATGCCTAGATTTCCCATACTTGTAGAGATTACATTCAACTCAGAAGTCAAATACAATTGGTTGACTGGTACTTCATGGAAGAGTACACTGAGTTAAGGTTTTGCAGTTTAGTGGTAGAACCCTATAGACTTCCAATACATGTGATAGAGAGGGTATTTGCATTGGAATATGTATGGCAGATGGAGAGCACATATGTACTCTTTAATGGTTAGCAAAATAAAATGATATTTCCTTCCTTCCCTTTCTCATTTGGAGGGTTCACATTTGAGAGAAGAGGATTCAAAGTGGCACGAGCCTTTTTTCAATTTTTTGGTTTGATGTTGTTAGTCACTGGGAGTATAATCCACTCAACATAATTACAATAAATCTTAGAGAAAGAAACTAGGAACTCTGCAAGAAAATGTCAACATAAAAGTATGCCATTGATAGAAAAATTTAAAAACATGGAGTCCTGGGATGAGGTCAAAAAAGACATAGAGAAATATGCCTTCGAAAATAATATTTTGATATAGGAATTTTAATCACAAATTATGACATTGCCCAAACAGAAAGGAAAAGTTCAGGGCATGACATCGTACAATTTCTACCAGAAAGCTACTCAACCATATACAAAATTTATTCCAAAAAACCTTTTGGATGACTGTATGGATGGTAATTGGACTCGAACAAAAAAAAATTACTTTTGGGAAATGAGGAAGAATCTCGATGAGCCAAAGACCTCTATAGATCTTTAAGAAGTGGAAGAGGATAAAATGTTTAGCAAATTATGGAATAAGGAACATCTAGTTGAAGCATATCATGACAATGATAATCATCTAGATAATGACTATGAAAAGGATTCTATGAATCCCACATCCATTAATGTATATTTAATTAGTAGAGGAGTTGATTTGTCCACAAAATAAAAATATACCAAAGGGGAAGATATTGTAGAAATAAATGGGCTACCCAGGTTGGGGTGGTCTAGATCCCAATGGATAATGGCCTTGGTCTCCACCTAAAACACCAACTTCAAATATAATTCCACCTTTTCCAAGCACTCAGATTCAATTTGATTCAATTTCCACTCCCATAGATGTGGATATCATGGGTACAACTAGTGGTCTGGAAAGCACATTACAGGTGGACATGGGATTAGTGAATCCCAAAGATCAAGGCCATGTAAAGAAGTAAAAGGTTATGACAAGTAGTAGTACAACAATGGAAATGGTGATTGTGAGTCCAACAATTGCCACACCTTCAGGACAAAACCCTCAAAACATTCTAAGAACTCCACTTGTAATGGGTCAAGGTATTGCTAATCCTCATGGTGAAATTAGGAGAACCACATGTAACATAGGTGGATGCATGTACATCATTGCAAGTGCTATTTCACCTTTCAAACATTCAATTATGTCAAAAAACCCTATTTTTTGTTACAATGATTTTAAACTAACTTTGAACAATCAAAAAATAAGAATAGACAAAATACTAAGACATTGAAGATGGAAGTAGTTGATGGAGCTCGTGATGTAGATCCTATTTCCAATAGGTTATTTCCCACATATAACCCAAATAGAGATATGATGGATTTCATAGTTGTTATGCCCCTAGCTAGAGATAATAATCCACCAGAGAGTCAGTTAGATCCATCTCAATTTCAAGTTAGCACCCTCTAAATGGATTTATACAAAATAAAATATGTGGACAAGATAAATGTGTCTAAAATGACCAACCAAGTGGTCTACAGTGATGAAGATGGAGATAAAGGAAAGCTTCAAGGCACAATAGATAAGTTAAAGGAAGACCTGGAAAATGTAAAGGAAAATGAGAAAGTAGCATAAAATAGGTGCAAAGAATTAGAGAAAAGGATAAAAAAATTCATCCTTTAAAGAAGAAATTAGACAACAAGAACATATGGATGTGGAATTGAAAACTCTGAGGGAAAAATTGGAATAGAGCAAAAAAAAAATTGAGGATGAAAAACTCTCTTCATTATGTTTATACAAGAGAATGGAGAAAAGGGGACATGAAAACAATAACTTAAATAAAGAATTGGAGAAAGAGAGGGTAAAAAAAAATAGTAGGAAGAGAAAGTAGAGAAAATTAAAAAAATATATTGAACTCCAGTTCTCAGAAATGAGAGAAGAATTAAAGAAGGAAAATAATACAATTAAAACCCTATGAAAAAAGCTTCAATGACCTAGTAAATAATATAGTCAAGAAAATAAAAAATGAGTTCTGGGGGCAAATAAAGATGTCTTTTGATAGGTTGTGTGATTGGTTTGAACTAAATGAAAGTCTTAGAGATGATTTTGGGAACCTAAAAGAGTATATTAAGAAGAACAAAAATATTTTTCAGAGACAAAATACTACGACGAAGATTTTGCAAGAAATCAACACAACTAGTGATAGGCATTTTGCAAGCAAGGGAATTCAGGACAATGTTGTTTCATCAATAAAGGAAAACTCTATCTTTCAAAAATGTCTAAAGCTAATAGAAGGAGAGGAAAATCTTTCCTTATATAGGACAAAGCATGCCAAATTGAATAATAAAAAAACCAAAATGATATCTCTTGTTTTGCTGAGTCCTAGTCCTGATTACTCATAAAAAAATTTTGTTAGAAGACAAGCTTACAAAAGAAAGTTAAGGAAATAATGATGTCTGATTTAGGTAAGCTTCCTTAGGAAAAAAATCATGAATGCATTGCAAAGTGCATCAAAATATTGACATATTTGAATGCAGTATTGGAAGGAACATTTCTTTCAAGTCACTCTTCCAAGTATGGATGGCTGACGAGATTGCAGGTAATTTACTATAACATGACAAATATTGACCTTCCAACTGATGAAGAATGGAGCATACTAAATAAATTGACAAAATCATCTTGATCTCACCAATCATAGTATGTAAAAGTACTTTCAGTGTCAACCATCTCTATATGTTTTTTGAATTGCTTGGATTGAGTTTAAAGTAACAAGTTTGATCTTTGTTTTTTGTAACAGTTGTAGAGATTTTGTAGACATGTAGTTCTCTTACTAATTTTGATTTTGAGACTTCACATTAGGAAAATTGACTTGAAGCTTTTGTCCTGAAGGTGTGGCACCTGTAGGACTGCGAATAGAAGTTTTGTAAGCCCATAGCATAGGATTGATTTGTAGATTCCAATCCTTGCCTGATTTGTGCACTCTCCTATAAAGGATTTTCAGTAATGTTTTACTCAAGGTCTCAGCTTGGCCATTCCCTTGAGGGTAGTAAATATAATACTAGTGTTGTTTAATTTTGAATTTTTTGTAGAATTGTTTCAGGTCTTTATTCTTGAACTGGCTGCCATTATCCATGACTATGGAAGAAGGAGTACCATAGCGGAAAATGATGCGATTCAAGATAAACAAGGTAGCATGCTTGCCCATAACTACGGACAGTGGGACAACTTCAACCCATTTGGTAAAATATTCAATATCTATAATGATGAACTTATTCCCACTTGAAGAACTAGGATGAATCTTGCCTACCAAGTCAAAGGCCCATTGCTGAAATGGCTAGTATCTAATAGAGGGAATAATATGATGTCCAGGTGCATGAATGAGCTTCCCATGGAGTTGAAATTTCTTGCAGTACTTGACATATCGAATAGCATCAACTTGCATAGTAGGCCAATAGTAACCAGCCCTAAGCAATTTCTGAGCTAATGCAAGACCATTAGATTGTGAACCACATATGCCATCATGAACTTTAGCTAGTTCTTTTTCTGACTCCTCTATTTCTAGAAACCTAAGAAGAGTTCCATCTAGACCCTTCCTATACAAGTCACCAGAGACGAGGCTAAAATGTGAGGCATTGCGGATGAGTTGGCGCTTCTCATTGCACATTATATTTTTAGGCATAATCTGATCTCAGAGATAGAAAAGTATAGTAGCATAGCATGATGAATCATGACCGACCATAGTGTAAATGACACAGTCATTAGCGAAATCATAGGTAGGATAGCACAACTCTTCCACCAGGAACTCAAAGCGTGACTCATGTTCTTCCAATTGTAGAATGGATGCCAAAGTAGCCATGGCATCAGCAACCTTATTCTCAGCTCTAGGAATTTGTTGGAATGTAACATATGTGAAATAATTCCTAATTGAGTCTATCATCTTCTTGTAGGGAATCAACTTGTCATTGTTTTTCTGGTAATAATTGTTTACTTGATTTATGACAAGCTGTGAATCTCCAAAGATATGCAATTCTGTAATCCTCCTGTAATGCCCCGCCAGGGAACCTAGAAGAATTTAACGTAACATGCAACTAAGTTTGTAGAATAATTTTTTAAAAAAGTTAACATACAAGATAAACACCAATGCAGAAGCAATTACCATTAACTCACATAACATAAACAACCAACATAGGTTACAACTCTCAAGGGTTCCTTGACAAATATTACTTAACTTTAATTAATTAACTTAGATTAGGTACAATTACAAAACTCACATATGCAAATGAAAGATAAGAACAACATCACCTAGAAGATAACATAATTACATCTGATACCATAAGGTATCCATAATAAACTCCATCCACTGCACATGTCATAGGGTATGTAATATAATAACTAAAAAGAAGTACATCATGATATCTCTGAAGAATTGATACAAAGATACAAGATCACAAGGAAGAAGATCATGAAGAAGAACACCTCTCCAAAAATGAAGATCAAGAAGGAACAACTACTACATGGATCATCTAGCATTGGTACATGAATGTCAGAATCTCAAATGGTAAAAGAACCACTACCACCCGACCTTATGAACCTAAATGGTCCACTCTCACTGTGCTGGGGAGAAAACAACAGATCCCACTCAGATAACAAACATCAAATAGATCAAGCTAAGGAAAGGATCCTAAAAGCTCTCTAACTCAAAGTGAAAAAGTAATAATGCCATGAAAGACTCACTATTCTAAAGGCAACCAACACATCTAGGATAACTAGACTATGCATAGGAAGGTGTCATCATGTATGTCTAACCCTTGAGTCTCATCCTAGTAATCTTGCTGGATCCTGGCACTCAAGTGACCATACACATTTTCAATGGCCTCTCGTACTGATGAAGTCATCAACTATGCCAACTCATCCCTTAAAAGGGGGCTAATCATATTCTCAACACCATCTTATTCTATACTAGCACTAATGCCTAGGTGAGGACCATACCTTATTAGGTTCATTTTAATAAAACTCTCAATGTTATATTTAGTTATCACTTGATTAAGATACTT
Source organism: Chamaecyparis obtusa (assembly GCA_027943335.1). Lineage (NCBI taxonomy): Eukaryota > Viridiplantae > Streptophyta > Pinopsida > Cupressales > Cupressaceae > Chamaecyparis > Chamaecyparis obtusa. The sequence continues at coordinate 1,480 of BSBK01002743.1, read as the reverse complement.
AATAATAAGTGATCCTGGTAGCCACTTGTGGGCCTTGACACTTATTGCAAGCCACCTCCTAATACATATCTAGGTAAACTACCCTAGGCTCATAGATCTCTCCTAGATCTATTCAGGTATACCACTATGTAATCCCAAATTCAGATTCACCAAAGGAACTAGAAATGATTACAAAGATACCATAACACAAAACAATGCAAAATGAGCCCATATAATCAAGTCAGGGACAATAATCAGAAAAGTACACACACATCACAACATAGCTGAAAGTAGTATCATTTGACACATACCCCGGCCTCTATTTCCCTCCTAGGTCTTCTAGTACCTAAAAACACAATAAGCCCAAGAAGGCACTCCAGGCATGAAGAAGACAATACACACACCATAAAAGAACTTGAAATAAATCCATAAGCATTTGAATTCCATTTTAGTGTAAAATTGAATCTAAGGATATAATAATTAAATCACCAATAGAAAAGGAACATAAACATTATGACAATGTTAGAAACATAGAATATTCCCTAAAGATTCCCTATGGAACTAATAGAATAAAAGACCCAATTTCAGCATAAAACCAAACACTTGTTAAGTTCATTTTCCAATGTGATTCACAATTAGGCATATCACAATCCCCAAAATATATGCACCCCATCTAACCTAAGCATGAATGTACACACGTCCCAGTTGAATAGTAACACATTAGGTCTAGTTCGATCAAATTCTAAAATTATAAACCAAACATTATAGGAACATAAGCATACGAAAGCTACATGCCAAGTCCTATCTATCTTAACCAACTATCAAACATGACCACTAAATGTTTATTAAATTCAAACTAAATCATTTAGTTCTAATATAATTTTAGATCTATATAAAATCTAAATTATGAGTTTCAATTCAAATAACCAAACTCATAATCTATTTTTTTTTAACTAGATTAAATATCATAATGACTATATGAACCAAGGTATTATACAATACACTATAAAATTAAATCAATACACTAGTACCAAATTACACATCAACAAAACTCTAACTTAAATATAAAATAACTTCATATTAATTAATTAAAAAAATTTATATTTAATTTAAAATTAATCAACAAATTTAATGTTAATTAAAAATTAATTAACAAAATATATATATTAATTAAAAATTAATAACAAAAGAAAATTAAAATAAATTAAAAACAAATTTCATATTAAACCAAATTACAATGCCATCAAAAAAATATATTTAAAAGTGATAATGTGGGGGGCTCTACGGCCACCCACCACGCTGCCACACACGACAGCATACCCTGTCGTCAGTAGTACTTTGATTACAGTGCGACAGCCTAGACTGTAGTGCGACAGTCTCTACACTGTCGTGCGAAAGCCTATGCCCTACCGTATGTAGTCAAGGGAGGTTGGGGGGGTTGGTGACCCCTGCCCCATTCAATATATAATTTTTATCTATAAATTTTCATATATATATATAT